>BDJD01011996.1:54275-70476 GCA_002564525.1 Rosa multiflora | reverse complement strand
TTTGCATGCTCAAAGACCCTTCTATTCCTATCCACCCCTACATAAAATAAAATAAAGATATTCCATTCCTAGCACATCTCCCCAATGCCACTAACCCCACACAGAAAAAGGTCACACCTCTCACTATAACACATTAAAGGAGGCTGGTTATTCCAAGATTTGCCTCCCTGAACACTTGAGACCATAAAAGTGAGGCCACTGGATAGTGAAGCAGCAGGTAGTTTATGCTCTATTCTTTCAGAAGCTGTCTTGCACATAATGCACCAATGGGTAGGGAGGTGGTCTAGCTCTATTGTTCATAGATTACTTTTACCTTTAGAGTAAATGGGAATTGGTAAACATATACAAATCAAGGAGCAATCATAATTAAAAATTTCAACTGTTAACAGAAATTAGGTGTGCAAATCATATACACAACATAATCAATTAACAGAAGGTAACAGCAAGATACAGACAAGATAGACTTTTCAGGAACTTTCAATGCAAAACCATAAACTCCGATTTAAATACCTGCGGAAGAATAGACCCCATCAATGTCGAACAGAGAGCAGTAACAGCTCCAACAGTAATGATATAGCTTCAAACACAGGCAGGAAATGGCCTTCAATACAAAATTTAACTTAATTGCCCAAAAAAAAAGGTACAGAAACGGCAATGACAGAAAAATATTAAACTTACGCAGCCCATTGCATCCCATGGCTAGCAAATGCAGTAGAGATGGGCGTGTCAGGATCCATTGCATGATAAGGCACTAAACCAACAATGACCATGGAAACCAACATATACAATGCACAGCATATAGATAGTGCAGCACCAATACCCAGTGGTAAATCTCGTTGGGGATTCTTCACCTTTGGAAATACATTAAGCAAAAGTTTAATACACTAGTTAAAACATCTCTAAAGAGATGACATAACAAGAATGAACTTACCTCTTCAGCAGTGCTTGCAACTGAATCAAAACCAATGTAAGCAAAGAAGACAGTTGCAGACCCGGCAAGCATACCATTCACCCCAAAGGGGAAGTACCTGTTATGTTGACAAAAACAAAGAAATAATGAAAAGTTTCCTCTAGAATTACAAGAGCGAATACAAATATAGGGAAGCAAAATACCCAGTAGGAAGTTGATATCCAGACCAGCCAGTCTTAAATCCCAAATAAGTACCAGCAACTATGACAAATAACATTGCACATACATTCGCTATCGTCGCAATGCCTTGTGCCACTGTACTCTGCACAGATTCAGTGTTCCATGACTCTGTTAGTAATTTGCCGTATAATACGTGTATAAAACACGTACTGACCTTTTTTTCACAAATACTTCCATACTTCGTACCATTGAAAGGGACTTGTTAAATTTCTTACTTTTGAAGCCAAAAGTATTAAACACATACTATACATGATTTTTACGTTTTTTTTTACCGTATTTTACACATATTACTGAACAAAAATGAATATAAATTAGTATTTTATGATTAAAAAATTAATTAATTGATTAATTGATTGATTAAAAATATTTTGCCGAACATTTCAATGAACCATTTGATAAAATGTCAAAATAATACGCGTAAATATTTTTCGTGTATTATACACGTCCCGTAGTTCATTAACTAGGTGTTCCATCAAAGGAGGAAACATAACTATATTGTACAAATACATAAAGACACTTGGCACTTGCAAATGAATCGTTTTACACAAAATGAAAATAAAATATTCATCCGTACCTCCTTGATTCCCACACACAGGAGCCCTGTGACAATAAATACTAGAATGGCTGCACATGGGTCAACCATAATATCAAGCGCAGGAATGTATTGACGGGCTAGAAAAACAGGCAGACTGTCTGCTCCTCCAAAGAGTAATGCCTTGAAATAGAAAACACATATAAAGATACAGAACATACTGACATACTAAAGAAGTGTCAAAGGATGCAGTAAAATCTTGGAAGTTTGAAAAGGAAAACTAAATTTGTCCCTCAACGGGATTCCAATTCAAACACAGGAACACAGATTGCATGCAGCTTTCATGTACACAGATTGCATGCAATAAATTCTAAGATCTCAGCAGTATTGCCGATATGTCTACTCATATACATGAAGGAAATAAAGCACATGATATGATAATAAGACATTCAAGTATGCTCAAATAAAAATTAGAAATAAATAATTAGGTTAAATTTGAAGTATGCAAGTTCCAATTCAGTAGACAATAAATATAAGAAGTAGATACTATAAATCTGTAGGTCTTGTATATATATGATTAGTTTAAGAAATTGAAGTGTACCAGATTAGGGGAGATGCCACGAGCAACAGCCGAACCACCAATGGTATATTCGAGAATCAAAGCCCAACCAACCAACCAAGCAACACTGCAGATAATATCACAAACTTGGTATGAAGAAGAAGAAGAAGAAGAAGAAGAAGAAGAAGAAGAAGAAGAAGAAGAAGAAGAAGAAGAAGAAGAAGAAGAAGAAGAAGAAGAAGAAGAAGAAGAAGAAGAAGAAGAAGAAGAAGAAGAAGAAGAAGAAGAAGAAGAAGAAGAAGAAGAAGAAGAAGAAGAAGAAGAAGAAGAAGAAGAAGAAGAAGAAGAAGAAGAAGAAGAAGAAGAAGAAGAAGAAGAAGAAGAAGAAGAAGAAGAAGAAGAAGAAGAAGAAGAAGAAGAAGAAGAAGAAGAAGAAGAAGAAGAAGAAGAAGAAGAAGAAGAAGAAGAAGAAGAAGAAGAAGAAGAAGAAGAAGAAGAAGAAGAAGAAGAAGAAGAAGAAGAAGAAGAAGAAGAAGAAGAAGAAGAAGAAGAAGAAGAAGAAGAAGAAGAAGAAGAAGAAGAAGAAGAAGAAGAAGAAGAAGAAGAAGAAGAAGAAGAAGAAGAAGAAGAAGAAGAAGAAGAAGAAGAAGAAGAAGTGAGTGAAAATAGAAAAGAAAAAGGAAGGAATGAGAAAGGAGTACCCTTCTCCAATGCATATGTAGGTGTAGTGATAGGCGCTTCCGGCAGAGGGGCAACGACTTGCAAGCTCGGCATAACAAAAGGCCGAAAGGGCGGCGGCGATTCCGGCAATGAGAAAGGAAACAGTGAGGGCTGGTCCAGAATGCTCTCTGGCAACTGTTCCAACGAGAATATACACTCCCGCTCCGATTGTTGAGCCCACACCTATTCATTTTCATATTCATATTAAGTAAGTAACTCATAATCAATCCTATGCTGAACGAATGTAATTGAAAACAAATTGCAAGAATTAAGAGGGAGAGGGAGAGACCAATCGCAACGAGATGGGGAACAGTCAACTCCTTGGCCAATTGATGATGAGCCTTGCGGTGAACGGAATCGACCTGCTTCCTCCGAATCAGACTATTACGAGCAGCAGCACCCCATTGTTTTGCACCATCTGGCGACTGCGAATCAAACCCCATCCAATTCCCTCTCCTTATTCCCTCGTTATGATATGCTATCTATCTATCTATGACTATTATGTACAATTCTGCCCGCACTTCCCCTTTTATTCCCCACACAACTGGAACTGATTTGATTGTTTCACACCAAACGGGAAAGCGGGCAGATTACGCAACACAACCCAAAGAGACGACTTTTCCCTTCCCTTCCCTTCCCTTCCCTTCCCTTTGGGCAGTTGTTTCCGTGGAGAGCTTGTCTTCGATTATCCTTTCTTTTCTTTTTTTTTTTCTGTTTTTTTTTTTGTATTTTGGTAAAGGCAGGGTCAACTATCGTATTCGAGAGTGGGATCCATACGGCCGCCCTTCAATTACTGGCCCTTTTCCTTTGTGTTTTTCTCTCCGAAATCATTTCGAATTGTATTATTGTTAGAATTAAGACAAAATAAAATCTAGAAAGCGAGCCCAACTTAGATTAAAAAAAATTTAAAATAAAAATTAAAAATTAAAAGGCACACTGATTCGGAAAAACAAACAACTAGTATCCATTCCATGAAGAATGTGTAAATTTGAGTCCTAGTCTCCAAAAATATAATATTCCTTCTTTCCACTAGCTTCAATAATTGAAGAATACCGCCAAGGGAGGTTTACTATCATTGTTAGAGACTCTATCTTTTCTCCCTCCAAATGGAACAAATAACAATCATGTTTTGGTAATAATTGAGATGTATATCTTTTTTGAAACCAATCAGCAAATACCCAAGCTAAGGTGGTCAAGGTTCAACTCCACATTTTAAGAGAGATCAAAAGAGCGGAGAGGTCAAAACTCGATGCTAGATTACCCTAATCAAAACCTCCATTACCAAAGTAAAAAAGAAAGAGGGACACTGAGTTAACTTTAAGAAATGTTGACAAGATTTTCTAAATAATAACAATAGCATATCTGTTAACTCTACACGTGTTTGAACATGCATCAATTAGTAAAACGTGAAATACAAGTATCATTAGTTTTACAATAAAAG
Source organism: Rosa multiflora (assembly GCA_002564525.1). Taxonomy (NCBI): domain Eukaryota; kingdom Viridiplantae; phylum Streptophyta; class Magnoliopsida; order Rosales; family Rosaceae; genus Rosa; species Rosa multiflora. Next base: position 66,074 of record BDJD01011996.1, on the reverse strand, counting down.
TGACATAACCAAAAACAAAGGCATTGGTATAAACAATTAAACTAGCTTTCTCACCATGTTGTTGACCCAACAAAAAAGAACTCAAATGACACATTGTTTCATCTTGTCACTAGATTGGTGCATTCATAATTAGTTGATGGGGCTTGGGACCCAAATGAATGTAGAAGAGCTTGTGCTAAAATGATTGTGAGGGATGAGCTGCCGTTTAGTCATGTAGAGGGGCAGGGTTTTATCGATTTTATGAAAATTGCATCACAAAAATTTGATCCTCTCTCTCAGAGGACAATTGGTAGAGATATCTGGGATATCTACCAATTTGAGAAGGAAAAAAATTGAGAGTTTGTAGCTAGGAACAACCTCTCTTACCATCGATACCTGGACTTCGGTCTAGAATATTAATTACCTTGTCTTGACAGCTCAATTCATAGATGAGACCTGGGCATTGCACAAGAGAATAATAAACTTCACTATTATTCCATATCACAATGGTAAGACAATAGGGAAACTGGTGGAGTCATGCTTGATTAATTGGGGTATTGGGAGAGTTTTCAGCATTGTAGTTGACAATGCACCTAGTAATCAAGTTGAACTTGAGAACATGAAGGAGAAGATTAGGAATTGGAAGCAGTTAGTATTAGGCAGCCGAGAGTTTTTTGCATGTTAGGTGTTGCTGCCATGTTTTGAATCTTATTGTGAGGGATGTGATGGAGGAGCTTGATTCCTCCACTGATGCAATTAGGAACCCTATTAAGTTTATTCGAAGTTCACCTGTACGGTTTGAGAAATTTAGGAAGTGTGCATCTGGAGAAAAGGTTAAACACAAGGGGTATTGTGCCTTTAGATGTGTGCTCAAGGTGGAATTCCACCTATTTCATGTTAGACATAGCTGTCAAGTATAGGCAGGCCTTCGTGTGGTTGGAAGATGAGGACCAGCAGTACGAAAATGACTTTTAGGAAAGGGTTGGGGGAGGAAAAAGGGTGGGGTCGCCTAGACATGAGGATTGGGAGAAGGCTGCTAGGTTGGTGAAGTTTCTCAAGATTTTTTATGATGCAATTTTGGTATTTAGTGGCATTAAAGTGGTAACTACAAACTAGCCTATTGTGTGGATGTGTACTATCATTGAAGAATTGAAAAAATGCAGCCAAAGCGTTGATCCTTTGATGGTTGACATCAGGGCATTAATGAGGAAAAAATTCGACAAGTATTGTTGAAGTTAGAGGACTTTTTTTTTTTTTTTGAGAAATTGAAGTTAGAGGACTTGAACTCTATTTTGCTGCTTGCTGTGGTATTAGATCTAAGATACAAAATATTATATTGTATCTTGAGTTCTTTTTTTCTTTGCTGCAGCAAGACATGAGCTTGGTCCCTGAGATGATAGATGAAGTTAAGAGTCAATTGTTACAGCTTTATCATAAGTATGCTAATTCTAACCCTGTGTCTGCACGAGCATCATTTGAAGTTACATAGCGACCTACTCAATGAATTTCTAATGCCGAAGATGAGGATAGTCATGTTGCATCAATGAACAAGTTCTTGGGGCTTAGGAAGCAAAAAGACAAGGTTGAGATAAGGAATGAAGTGGACAAGTACTTGCTTGACGCTACCGAAGACCCTGCCAATACAAAATTTCAAGTTTTAGATTGGTGGAAGGAGAATTCTGCTAGGTTTCCAGTTTTGTCTAAAATTGTTGTTTGAACCCAAAATAACATTTTTTCCCGATAAGGGGGACTCGAAGAAAACCGGGCCAATATCCGTGGCCCAACCTATTTATTTTCGACAAGTTCAGAAAATATTGTTTAGAGGCTAAATAAGGCCTACTTGGAGATCTAGCAATATCGAAGTAAATCTGAATATTCCTCGATTTACTATTTAATTATCATATATTTGATAATTAATGGTGATTTGTATGCTTGATTACCAAGATTATGCAAAAGAGAACAATAACGTGGCCCCGTAAGGGATTGTGGTCTCCCATGCAATTATGCAATTAAGTGGACGTGGAAATATTTGCTGCCAATATATATATGCATGATTGTTGAACTGAGAGTGCTCGCGAAGAGTCCTCGCGAAGATATATATGAACATATATACGTGCATATCCAAACAGCTCGCGACCAAGAGGAAGATTGCTTTCAAGACTCTAAGAGGCAATTAATCTTTGCCTACATTCTAGTGGCGACAAAGGCGGATAATATTAATCTTTTATTGATTACGATAATATCAAAAATATTAAGAGTTTTGATTTGATTCAAGGCCAATAACTGTGGCCTAAAATATAGTATTTCATTCATATTTGGAAAGTGAATCTGCGAGCAGCCTATATATAGAGGCGACACAGCAGGGACCTCTCTCTACAATCAATCAATCCTAGCCATTACAAAGCCTCCCTGGAGCAAACCTTAAGAGGCAATTAATCTTTGCCTACATTCTAGTGGCGACAGAGGCGGATAATATTAATCTTTTATTGATTACGATAATATCAAAACTATTAAGAGTTTTGATTTGATTCAAGGCCAATAACTGTGGCCTAAAATATAGTATTTCATTCATATTTGGAAAGTGAATCTGCGAGCAGCCTATATATAGAGGCTAAAGACGACACAGCAGGGACCTCTCTCTACAATTAATCAATCCTAGCGATTACAAAGCCTCCCTGGAGCAAACCTTCAACCCTGTTGAAACCCGGCGACCGTACTCTCAGTCCTAGTCTCTCCAAGCCGACTGTCAGTGCTACTGCCACAGATACTACCAGCGAAGCAAGGGTAATGCCCTCGCAACCGAGCGAAGCTAAAGATACGCTTTAGCAAATCCCGTGCTTTCTCAGAACTTCTCAGTGATTGCTCTGCTCAACCTACAACGTTGAGTATCGATTTGGTGACCGAAGAGATCACACCCAAAGTTCTTATCCGTAAGGCAAAAGTCCTTTCCCGAAAGGCTAGAGAAGAACCTTGTGGCGAGGTTGGTGCTCTCCTCTTCCACAGCGCTTGAAGAAGAAGTCAGGTCAAGGGACTACCCCGACGACTGCACCCTACGGTGCTGGCACGCCTGCGCAATCACACGCTCAAAAGAGACGATTTGCATACCAGCTGGTTTTGGAGCCAAACAATTGTAAAGGATGTCTTTGTTGTTCCAACTTTAACAATGGCTTTGAAGGTTGCTTTTAGCCTAGGAAAAAGGGTTGGCTATTGACCCATTTAGAGCTTCATTGACTCCTAAGATGGTTGAAGGGTTGGTTTGTCTCAATGATTGGTTAAGAGGTAGTGCTTTTAATGAGTACAAAGAGCCGAAGAAGACTGAGTTGGAGCTTTATGGTGAACTTGAGAAACTTGAGTCAGATAATTTTTGACTTTATAGTAATTGTGACTTTGTATATATTTATCTGTGTTATAGTTTGTTAGTTTGTGACTATTGTTTTTTATTTTCACTAGAGTCTGTTGTGACCCAAGTATCTGACACTAGAGGGATGAAGTATGTTGCAGTAGCTGTGAAGTGGACTAATGGAACAAGCTTTTGAAACAGATTGTTGTGTTGCTGAAACAAGCTTTTCTTGCTTCCAAGTTTTTTTTTTTCCTATTTTATTCAAGTATGAACTGCCTTTAACTTTGGTTTGTCATAATTTTAAATTTATGTTTGATACTTTGAACTTGATGTTTGGGACTTTGGAACTTTGATCGTTGTACTGATTTGGTTTGAAAACTTGCTGCTTGGAACTTTGATTTACTGCTACATGTTAGATGTTTGGTTTGGAAACTTGATGCTTGGAAATAGATTGTTGGACACTTGGAACTTTGATTTACTTTTGAAAATTGCTGTTTGGTTTGGAATGTTGGACTGTTGGAGCAAATTGTTGATACTTGATAGTTGATGTGTAGGTTTGATAGATTGTTGATGTTATTTGAATAGTTGAGATGTTGATCATTTCATGAACAGGTTATTTGAAATGTTGATTTAATGAACAGATTATTTGAAGTGCTGATTTTGTTGATATTTTGATGTTAGTTGATTTTACTCATTTTAAGACAACTAAATTTGTGAACTTTGGTCAAAAATATGAGGAAAAAAGAAAACCAAACATAACCAAAATCGATTCACACCTCACCGAAAAACTGTGTAACCGAAGCGGTTCAGTTGCGGTTTTAGCCTAACACTGATCCGCACCGCACCGCGCCCACCCTTAGTGATTTTCTTTTGTTTTCTCCTTCGTGGTGATGTTCCTCCCTAAATTCAAATGGCAGCAATTGACGCCATCACTTCTAGGGTTGGCGAGGTGTTGGCTCTTAGCAACAGGCGCAATGCAAGGCACAGAGCTCGGGTGATGTCGTGACAGGACCCATCCCGGATTTTACTCTGAAATCCGAAGTGGCCCTATGGGGCCCACCAGAGGAGAAATCTTATCAAAAATTTGGCAGACTTACCCCTAAAAATGGACTACCCAAACTTGTAGAAACAAAATAAACACTTCTACAGTTCTACAACTGCCAACCACAACTCCAACTTCAATGAGCCTACACACTCCAACTCCAACTTAGATTAAAAAAAATTAAAAGGCACACTGCTTCGGAAAAAAAGCAACTAAACAATAAAAAGCAACTAAACAATAACTTAATGTATCCATTCGGGAAAAATGTGTAAATTTGAGTCCTAGTCTCCAAAAATATAATATTGCTTCTTTCCACTAGCTTCAATAATTGAAGAATATACCGCCAAGAGAGGATTACCATCATTGTGAGAGATTCTATCTTTTCACTCCCTCCAAATGGAACAAATAACAATCATGTTTTGGTAATAATTGAGATATCTTTTTTGAAACCAATCAGCAAATACGCAAGCAAAGAAGGACAAGGTTCAACTCCACATTTTAAGTGAGATCAAAAGAGCGGAGAGGTCAAAACTCGATGCTAAAAGACCCTAATCAAAACCTCCATGACCAAAGTAAAAAAGAAAGAGGGACACTGGGTTAACTTTAATAAAAGCACCATTAATTATGAGCCTAAATTTTATATTATAGTAAATGTTGACAAGATTTTCTGAATGATAACAATAGCATATCTGTTAGGGTTTTTGTCCATTTACTCCATTTCTAGAGATTTTTTTCCCACTTACCTCATTAAGTTTTTTTAATTTTCTATTACTCAAAACACTCTAAGGAAGTCTTCCCTAATACCCCATTAAGATTTTTTTTTGTTTTTTTTTTTAATATTATTTTACCCTCACCCCTTTGTTACTTAGAGAGAGAGAGAAAATGGAAGAGAGAGAAACTATAGGAGACTTCGCCAGAGCCCGTCACCGACCTCCGCCCACCGGACTTTTCTGAAAACCCCACGGGAAAGGTTTATTGCCCCTAAGAGCAAGTTCACCCATTGGGTCACCAGGTCACCTGCTATTCACTGCTTTTTAGTGTTAATTTCACCATCTGGGTATCGAACACAGTGTATTTCGTGACCTAGAGAATGAAAATATACACTAAAAAGTAGTGAATAGTAAGGTGACCCGGTGACCCAATGGGTGAAGTTGCTCTAATAGACATCTATTGTCCCCCCCCCCCCAATAAAGGGGCAATAGACCTCTATTGCCCCCCAATAGACGTCCATTGACCCAATAGCTTGTTGCGCCTAATAGACATCTATTGCCCCTAGTAGACGTCTATTGCCCCTCAATAGACGTCTATTTTTTCCCAATTAAACTTTCGGTCACCTGAATGGGAACTAATCTTCCTAAAATTAGATAAATAAAACTTTGATTAAAGAAAAAAACAAAGAGATTATATCAATTCAAAACGTCTTGTGCCCTCCAATAGACGTCTATTGCCTCTCAATAGACATTCAAAACTTTTTTTTTCTTTCATTTTGTCCCATTACTTAAAAAAAAAAAACGTCCCTTCAATAGTACCTTTTTTCCCTTTCTTTCTGGTAATGGGACAAAAGGAAGCGGAGGGCCGGAGAACGGAGCAGGACTCGGCGTCGGAGATGAGGTGACTATTAATGGCTTTGAGACGACGCTGAAGGACTAGAAACAAACTCGAGTCGAACTAGTCACTGGAGAGAATTAGGCGTTGATGACTTCAAAGGTGGCCAGAGAAAAGCGGGCTGCGTTGTCGACAGAGGGCGGCGTCGTCATCTTCAGGCAGGATAGAAGCGGGTGGCGAGGTTGAAGGAGGTCGCCATCGTTGCGCCGGATATGGAGATCAGAGATTAGAGAGAGAGAGATAGAGAGAGAAATCGGATCTGGAAGGAGGAGAGAGATAAAGAGTGGCATGTTGTAGTTTCTTAATTAAGTTACGGGTAAAATGGTCATTTTCTGTTAAATTGTGTAGGTGGGAACAAAAATTTGTTGCTGGGGTAAGTGAGATAATTTTGGCTTATTTTGGTGATGTTGGTCAAGGACCTTATCTGTTAACTCTATGTGTTTGAACATGCACCAATTAGTAAAACGCAAAATACGAGTACCATTAGTTTTACAATAAATGTGACATATCAAAACTATAAAGGCATTCATATAAACAATTAAACTAGCTTTCTCACCATGTTGTTGACCCAACAAAAAAGAATTCAAATGACACATTGTTTCATCTTGTCACTAAATTGGTGCATTCATTTGACAAAGCAACAGTTTAAGGGTTCACTATGATAAATAGGACATGAGTACATACCGAGACAAGGCCTACCTCACCCTACCAAAAGCAGGTAACAAAGTACTGAAAACAAAAAAGATACATTTAAAAAAAAAAAAAAACTGAAGAAACAGGGAAAAACCAACCCAGTCGAACCAAAAGTCAAGGCCCAAGTCCAACCCCTTTCACACCAGCAAACAACTGTCTGCATCTATAACCAACGACACACCCACCAAACTCATGAAGTCGTCGTCTCATTGCCTTGTCACAAGACTTGTGACTGTAGAATATTATGTAAATATTTACTTTCCTTGTACATATAGATTACGTCTCTCTGTATAATTGTAGGGGATCGTTTCCTATTAGGATTACTCTTGTATCACTTTATAAACCTTATTCTTTAGAGGTGAATAATATTGAAGCATTCCAAACACACTGAATTCTTATTTTCTACTTGGTATCAAAGCAGGTTCAATCCTTTGAACTTGCACCGTACTCTTTTGAAACCCAAAACTGAATCCCGTAAAACATCACAAACCATTGAAGCTAAGTTATTCCCAAATACCGAAATATCGAAGTTTGGAACAGTCCTTGAAAATCATATTATTGCCGCATAATTTTTGTTTGATTAAAGTACTATCCAACAATTGCCGCATACCATTGTTTGATTAAAGTACTTTTTGGTTGATTAAAGTACTATCCAATAGTCTGCTACTGCATTGACAACATTGTTTAATTAACTCTAGCCGACAAGACTTGCTGCACTACTCTAGCCGACAAGACCTGCTGCACTTTTTTTTGGTCACGTGCAAACCTTTGCTTTTTGCTCTATGGAAGATGACGCTGCCGCCCTTGCACTCCACAACATGCCTCCAATCATCAACCATTATCATACCACCTCTCAAGATAATTCAGTGTTTCCAATAGGCGTACCCTTGAATGAATCCAACTACACTATGGGCGCCTCTTATGAAGATGAGGATTGGAGCATGAGGAAAGGTCGGCTACCTCACTGGAGCTAGAGCTGCACCAAATGTAGATTCTGCTGAATTTGAAGTTTGGACCACAGAGAATGAAAAAGTGAAGAGTTGGCTAATTGATTCAGTGGAGCCATCACTCATGAATCGGGATATCCGACTCTCATCAGCCAAAGATGTGTGAGAAGCTGTTGAGAAGACCTTTTATGATGATTCTGATGAAACCAGGATTTTTGAACTAAACAAGAAGTGCTTTGGAGCAAAACAGAATGGCCGGACTCTTCCTACCTACTACAATGAATTGGTGGGAATGTTTCAGGAAATTGATCAGTGTATGGCTTCTCAGAATAACACAGTGGCTGCAGTTGTTCAAGAGACTACTGCCATGGCACTAATGCGAGTTCACATGTTCCTTAGTGGACTCGATTTAGAGTATGATCAAGTTCGTGGTGAGATTCTGCGCAAAGACCTGAAATTCGACTTGGAGCAAAGCTATGCATATGTTTGGAAAGTGCATTCTGAGAGGCAGGCAATGAGACACGCCTCTCAATCCTCTACCATGGCTATCCAACGTAAATAGGGGTCCTTCTCAGGCTTCTCAACTCCTTCACAGCGTCGCCCTCCAGGTAAAACAAATCCATATGCAAATACAAAGTGTTAAGTTTGTGGAGATTTGGGTCATAGCAAGCAACGGTGTTATGAAGTGATTGACTACCCTGATTGGTGGGATTTCACCAAGAAACCGCGAAAGAACCTTGGAAAAGCTGTCGTGGCTACTACAGATGAAACGCAGTCATCTAGTGCCTCCGCTAATGTAGCACAGTCATGTATGAAGGGTAAGGTCTCTATGAATAGTTCTTGGATAATTGATACAGGTGCATTTGATGACCACATGACCAATGATCTTAGTCTCTTAGAAAAGCTAAAACCCTCCTCTCAAAATATTGTTTCTACTGCTGACGGTACTCCAACTCCGGTTACCAGAGAAGGTTCTATTGACCTATCTAATACATTAACCCTTGATTCTGTGTTGGTTGTTCACTCATTGGCATATAATCTCTAATCTGTTGGCCAAATTATTCTAGCACTAGCATGTATTGTGACCTTTTATCCCTCTTTCTATGTGTTTTAGGACATTCTGACTCGGCGGATTCTTGGTTATGGTGTTAGAAGGGGGAAGTTCTACTACTTGGATCTGACAGAGAGTGGAGAACAACAGTTGTTCGGACAAGTGAATCAGGTCAATGGAGTAGAGAATGCTAAGGAAACAGTGTGGCTATGGCATCATCATTTGGGTCATTTATCTTTTAGTTATCTTAAGAAACTACAACCTCATTTGTTTTTAGTCGTTAATGATTCCGATTTTGGTTGTGATGTATGTGAATTGGCTAAAAGTCATAGAATTTTGTATTCACCTAATCTTAATAAAAGTCACATTCCATTTATGAAGATTAATTCGGATGTCTGGGGTCTTGCTGTCGTGGGGCCCTCCACATGCCAAAGAAACCATGATGTTGCCGTGGGGCCCTCCATCTACCAAAAAGATCATGAAGTTGCCGTGGGAAACCAAAGTGGAAGAGAAAAAGATGGTGAAGAAAGTGGAAAAGAAAGAGATGATGCAGCCGTGGGGGTCCTCCACCTGCCAAAATAGTAGGGAAGCAGTAGGACCAGTGTCTAGCTCCATCAGTGAGCATTCCCAAAGTGAAGACAATACGCGCCAGGAAATTGACAACGACGCCTCGATGCGTCCTCATCTATGAATGTTATTTCCCCTCTCTACACCGTCAACTGAAGAATCCGCTGCGAATGTTCCTCCTCAGGTACCTTTAATTTTGAATGAATTGTGGTGACCCGAGAGGGGGGTCCCACAGCGCCGGGACCCCGAGCCAATGAGAAACCGACACATCACGATAACTCATCAACCCGAAATCGCAAGGCCTTTTGGGTTCAGGTTATTGGTTACAAAACACTTTCTTGAGTAAATCATTCTAGCAACTGAACAGCATATTTTTCAAAACGGAATTTAAAGTGGGCTAAAGGATTTGGGCTTACAATAGGGGCCCAATTTGGAAGATAACAAATCACTAGGTAAATACAAGTATGAGAGACGCGCCCCAGGGTTGCGGGTCTCCCAAAATTTTGTAAATAAGTGAGTAGAAAGCAAATAAATAAAAGGTAAATAAATAAGTTACTTCAAAATTCAATACGGGACCAAAACCCTCTTTTAACAAAGGCAAGGAGAAATGCGCCAAGCCGGGCCATGTGCCTCCTCTATACGCTCCCCGACCACATGCTCGAAACCTGCACACTATTGTAGGGGTGAGCTTTCGTCCTCGCATGCCCAGTAGGGGCCAACCCAACCATGCTTGGTTTGAAAGATAATAATAATAATCGAAAATATGTGCTACATAATATTGTACACGTTTATCGAAAATACTTTAAAAATAGGCAACCACAAACATTTATTTCTTTTATAAAGCATATGCAGTATGCTTCACACAATTTGGAGCTCCGAGATACTTACCTGCCGGCTAAACTCAAACAAATCGGTGACCGACCTGGTTCGTCATCCTTAGAGAACCGGCCAACTACTCTGTAGTCCTTGTAACTACAAGTAGCGAAAGTGTCCATTTCCTGGCCCTGAGTCTCCTATCACTGGTTCACTATCTGTACTCACTCTTCCTCGACAAACATAGGAGCACGGCCCCCTCCGGAGGTTCACGGTTATCGACACCGTGGGATCCCTAGGAATCTACGCGTCTAGGTCCCATTCACTTCCAGGTCGCAAGTATAAACATACAAGGGTACAATATCTCAACATGCAAGTCTAGCCTCGGTTTTCGCAATTAGTAATTATCAGTTCTGAAAACACATGCACGAGGCATCGACTAATGAACAACCAAAAAGGTTCTTGCAGGCAACATACTATCTTAGAATAGCATTCCACATAAATCGAAAAGCCTCTAACAAGGAAGGGACAGCTCACCCTACCTGGATATGGAGTGCTCGCCCAAACTTAGCTTCGTTTCCGACTTTGGATACTTCGTCCAATTCCATGTGCACACGCTCGAGTCCTTTATAATAAAATTAAACCAATAAGTAACTTGACTTCATTATAACTCAACTAACCGAGCAACCAAAGCATTTACTTAATTTCCTTATAGTCCATCGGATTATCCTTTAATCGAACAATGATCTAGAACTTGTGTTTGTAGGATTTTCCTTTAGTTGATAAATTCTATTATCCATTCCCAAACAATTGATAGGAGCATTTTAATGCGATGTTTTAACTGCATTTCCCTACATTTCTTGCGTTATTTCCTTAGTAAAACTCTGTTTAAGAAAGTTTCCATTCTTCGATTGGGAAAGTTCCTATTTGCAGAAAGTTTCTATTTTGTAGTTTCTATTTTTCATTTCTTACTAGTTTCTATTTTCAGGACCTCAGAGCTAAAAAGTGGAAATGAACTCACAGATGGAAAGAGGAGCTTGCAAACGTTAAGGGGAGCAAAGATGAAGAACAATGAGCCACATAAATGAGCAGAAATGAAGAAAAGAAGTTCTCCTACTTCAACCAGGAAACCCTGCCCAGAGAGGAAAGCTTGCCAAAACAAGACTCTTGAGCCAACCAAGAGTGGAGATTGAATTAATGAAGTCCATGGCATGAGGGAAGCTTCTTGAAGACTCTAGATGATGACATGGCATAAAGGTGACGCATGGAGGCCCAAGAACTCTTAGGACTTGTTGGATTTTCGGCAAAATTGGATAAAAGCCCACAAGAGCCCATGGAACTAGGGTTGTGACGCAAGAGTAAACCCTAGGAATATTGTTGCCGTAAAATCCTAAGAGATAAACAAGGAAGTTGGCGTAAAAATCAGAAATACAAGGAAGATTTCGATGGAAATTTCCTAGGGAGATTTTCTAGGGCTATTTTTATGGAAAGAAAATATACTTGGAGACCTACCTAGAGAGTTTGCCGTCCAAAGCAAGAGAGAAACTAGGGTTTGCCGTGAGAAAAATCAGAAAATAAGAAGAGATTTCGATGGAGACTTCTTAGGGAGCTTTTAAAGGAAAGAGAATATGTGTTGAACACAAAAAGCTCGAAAAGGAGTCTAGATTCGTCCCCTATATTCTCTAAATATATTGTTGCCGAAATTGGTGAAGGAAATCAGAAAATATCTCTATATATTTCGGCAAGATTATTTAGGGAATTA
>BDJD01011996.1:29623-53594 GCA_002564525.1 Rosa multiflora | reverse complement strand
ATGTTATGATTGACTAGCTTTCTAGGGCTTGAATGCATGTTTGATAGGATTAGTCTTTGTGCTTTCACTTAGATTAATTAGCATTGAAAAGTAAAATATGGGAAATTGTTTGCTTTTAACGTTTCACATGATCAACTCCTTTCTCATGACTTAGATGAACAATATTAGGGTTTGAATCGTTTTTAATCATAAGTTTCGGTTTTGATCTTTGTTCTCTCATTCCATCTTTGTATTTATGTTTTTGCATTTTATTTGTTTTCTTTACTTAGGTTAATTTTCAAAAATCAAAAACAAAATCCCCCATTTTTTCGTAAATAATGTTTATACTTGTGAATATATTTGTGAATATTATACTTTGTTTTAATTTTAATTGTTTGTTTGTCCTACAATGACAGGTGTACCCTCAATCCCCGGAATAGAATGATCCCTATTTGCTTATACTACTAACGATATTTTTAGGGTTAAATTATGCGCTTGCTTCAGGCGCATCAACAATCCAAATCCAAATGATATAGCATTTGAATCATTTAGGATATGGTGATTATACTTAGCACTTTCACCTTCATTCCTTTAACCTTTTTACTTTAGGAAAACAAATCACAATTTCCATTACCGAAAAATTCACTTAACGTAGTAAGCTCATTCGATAGATGGTGATCACACTTCTTTCCATGCTAAAATTCCGGTCAACCAGTTTGACCTCATTTTACTTAATCATTAAATACTAGCAAATAAATAGTAATTTCCATTCCCGAATTATTACATTCTTACGATAACTTCGGGATATGGCAACACTAGAATACTCCGATTTTTAACCTTATTTCAAGAACGTTAATCCAATATCCTAATTTAGCTCAATCAAATAAAATCCACCACTTTTCATAATCAATTTCTCAAACAATTGTGGTTACTTAATCCCTTTGACCGCATTCAACACATCGAGTTTTAATTCTCAATTACCACCAAATTAAGCCCATCAGCAAAAGGACATTTCCAAAACCAAATACATCATCTTAATTGAGAAAATAAACTATGTCCATACATTCAATCAATTTCATCTCAAGTAATCCACAAGGCCACAACCTCACCATGTACCAATATTTCACAGCAGAAGTACCAAGAATCTTACCCTTGTTCTTTTCCAATTTAGATAGCCAAATCGTGGAAGCTGCATTTCACCACCATTAATCCTTCAGATTCCCTAGTACGCAAAAATAGGATCAATAATCCATTCTCAATCAATCCATATCCAAAACAAAGTCTCGAGTTTCTTACCAATTCCTCAATACAAATGGAACTGACCCAGCACTTCCCTTCTCCGAAAGCTTGCAGTTCTGCAGACCTCATTTCCTCCACATATAAAACAACATCCTTAATTAATTAACCTCAATGTCCCAACAACAATCAAATTCAAAATTCGAAAGCCTGTGTTCCTTACCCATTTTAGTCTGCCGAGACCACATCATTCACTACGTGCTGCATCTTGCAGTTGCCATCATCTCTTCATCATTCCTTTAAGAACACATTCGAACTCAAGACCAGTAGCCTTCCCTTCTAATCTGTACTTCTCCGTCTCCTCCGTACCCAATGTTCAAATATCCCCAATCGAAGAACAAAGCATCAGAGACCCATTATTTCGAAATTGGAAACTCAATGGGACAAGGAAAGGGGCCTCGGGTTGGCTTACCAGAAAGATTGGATATATTGGCGGTGTACACGGCGGAGCTACGGAGGTGTGCGGCGGCTCTAGTTGGAGTCAAAGGTTTGGGTTAGGGGTTGTGGTGATTGACGAGGCACTAATCCTAATTTTGGAGGTGGTTTTGCTCGATTTGGACTGGAGGCCGGAAAACGAAGACATGCAGAGCCGAGGGCTCCGATGATGTGTGTTTGGCGTCGTTCAGCTTCGGTGGGTGGCAGGGCTTCTGGGTTTTGCTCCTCGTCGCTTGTTGAGTGGAGATGTGGTGGCGCTGTGGCGAGGTAATGATCGGAGATATGCGAAAGAGGAGGGGCAGTGAGGTCGCGACTGTGGTGGTCGTGTACGGTGGCTGTGGGCGATGCATGTCGACGGTAAGGCTTAGGCTTGGGTCGGATTTGGGTGCTGGATCGATTGGGGGTAGCGGTGTGGTGAGATGGTGGCCGAAGCTGGAGTCTCCAGTGGTTGTAGAGAGAAGAAGAGAGTGTCGGGGAGAGAGAGAGAGAAGAGGACGCGGCTGGGAGAGGAGAAAGGGAGAGAATGAGATTTTAGGTTTTTCTAATCCTATTTATATTAGCGCGTGAGAAATGTCGAATTTGCCCTCACGTCAAATTACGTAATACTCCCTGCTGATCGCTTTCGAGTTTTCGGGCTCGTAACTTTGATTCGTTTTTCACCAACGATTTCTCTAACAGACTCAATATTCAAATTCGCTACAACCCAATTCGTATCCTATTCCAATTTACTTCGACAATTTGTCTCGATAAATTCTAGTAACAATTTAGGCCCAAATAAAAGAATATTGGCCCAACTTAAATCACATGGCCCAAATTTAAGAATCTCGTCACCAAAGAAATCTTCGAACTCAACTCCTTCACTTGAGTGACCTTGTGAAATAAAATCTTATTAGCGAAAAATTTACCTTCAAAAATTAAACAAAATTTTCGGGGGCTCACATGAATCATTTGGAGTAGATAATATTGAGACTAGGAAATCATTCAGGGTTACCAAGGGTATTCCTAAGAAACAATATGAACCAGACATCAAAACCAAAGCTAAATATCCTATAGCTAATTACATGTCTAACCATAGGTTGTCTGGGTCATATGCACTTGTTGTTGATCAATTATCCACTGTATCTATTCCTAGTAGTGTACATGATGCTTTGGCGGACCCTAAGTGGACTCAAGCGATGAATGAAGAACTAGAGGCTTTGCAGAAAAACTTGACTTAGGATATTGTGACTATACCAGCCGGAAAGAAGACTGTTGGATGTCGATGGGTGTTTACTGTAAAACTTAAAGCTGATGGAAGCATTGACAGGTAGAAAGCACGATTAGTTGCCAAAGGATATACCCAGTACTATGGAATTGATTATGAAGAGACTTTTGCCCCTGTAACAAAGATCATTACTATTCGAACCTTAATTTCACTTGCAGCAACTAAAGATTGGCCTCTACATCAGTTTGATGTGAAGAATGCTTTCCTCAATAGTAACTTGGAGGAAGAAGTGTATATGGACATGCCGCTAGGAGTCAAAAATTTTCCTTATGATACTGGCAAGGTTTGTAAGTTGAAGAAGTTTCTTTATGGTTTGAAGCAGTCTCTGAGACCTTGGTTTGGAAGATTCTCCAAGTCTATGAGGACGTTTGGATATAAACAAAGTAACTCGGATCACACTTTGTTCATCAAGCATAGTCAGGGTAAGATTACCGCTCTGATAGTATATGTTGATGATATGATTGTCACAGGGGATGACTTAAAAGAGATGGAGGCTCTACAGAAGTAACTTTCTAAGGAGTTCAAGATGAAGGATCTTGGGCAATTAAAGTACTTTCTTGGAATTGACGTTGCAAGGTCTAAGAAGGGGATTTCGTTTTCCCTACGTAAGTATGTGCTTGATTTGTTAGCTGAAACTAGGATGCTTGACTATAATCCTATTGAGACACCGATAGAGATGAACCACAACCTTGCCATCTGTCCGGATCAAGTTCCAACTGATAAAGGAAGGTACCAACGTCTAGTAGGGAGGCTTATTTATCTTTCTCATACTAGGACTGATATTGCTTATGCTGTGAGTGTGGTTAGTCAGTTTATGCATTATCGCAGTGAAGAGCATATGGATGCAGTATATCATATTTTGAGATACCTTAAGATGGCACCTGGGAGAGGTTTGTTGTTTGAAAACCTGGGAGAGGTTTGTTGTTTGAAAAAAAGGGTGAGTTGGAAGTTGTGGGGAACACGGATGCAGACTGGGCTAGTGATAAGACAGATAGACTATACACATCAGGGTATTTTACATTTGTTGGAGGAAACCTGGTGACTTAGCGCAGCAAGAAACAGAAGGTTGTTGCTAGGTCAAGTGTTGAAGCTGAGTTTCGAGGTATGGCGCATGGAGTTTGTGAGATGTTGTGGATTCGTAATGTGTTGAAAGATTTGGGTTTTAAACTCAAGAAACCTATGGACTTGCATTGTGATAGCACATCTGCTATTGAAATTGCTCCAAACCTGTTCAGTATGACCGGACTGAGCATGTGGAAATAGATCGACATTTCATTAAGGAAAATCTGGACAGAAAGATTATTCATTTTCCTTTTGTGTATACAGAAGATCAATTAGCAGATGTTCTTACGAAATGAGTGTCAAGGAAAGTGTTTGACAACTCGATTGACAAGTTAGGCATGATTGACATCTATGCACCAACTTGAGGGGGATGTAGAATATTCTGTAAATATTTACTTTCCTTGTACATATAGATTACGTCTCTCTATATAATTGTAGGGGATCGTTTTCTATTAGGATTACTCTTGTATTACTTTATAAACCCTATTCTTTAGAGGTGAATAATATTGAAGCATTCCAAACACATTGAATTCTTATTTTCTACTGTGACAACATTGTCATCGCTCCCTTGTTGCCACCGTCTAAGAGCCCTGCCATTGTTGAACTAACTCTATCCAAAATAGATCTAGGTCGCCCAGTGATCCAAACCACTCAATCCCTTCGGATCTCCATGTCTCCATCGTCGTAGCCCAAAAAAGGTACAACTAGAGTATACTATGCCAGCCACCAGCAATCACGCCAGTCGTTCATCTCGTACTCCAAAACCCTAAAGAAGCCAGATTAGATTTTATCTAGACCATTCTACTGAACAAAACAAGTCTTTCATAGTAAACTAGAAAAGAGATATAAATTGAACTCGGTAAATTTAATTCATTGACTAAAGAGCATATAAACAGAAGAATACATCAACAATCATCATAAATTGTGTTACTGGCATTTGCAGCATTCCATGGATATTAAAGACTAACATTCATGGTCTTCTCCACCTAAGGAACTCTTTTGAAGAAGTTTCATTCTCTCATGTCTTCAGAGATAAGAATTTCATAGCAGATGCTCTTGCATATCTCGATTATTCAGTAGTTTTTTTTTTTTTTTTGAGATGAATGATGTCAATCTTTATTGGAAATTAGAGAAATTACATGGAACAAAGGTCAGCTGCAATTGCAGCTAATAGAAACTGAGGAGGAAATGAATAAAAACAAACTTGAGAAAAAGAAGAAGCTTGAGAGGCTAGCAGGTGTGCCACTTTGTTGGCATCTCTTCTAGCATGCACAATAGTCACATTTGGCTGTGACTCCATTAACATCAACAGATCATCATACACCCTTCCTAGTGTAGATGTGTTAGCCATAGCAGCAGTAGTCAGTTGGTGCTGGACCTTGGTAGAGTCAGTATCCACTACCACCGGTTGCTTGTCATGTTCCATTATATAATCTAGAGCAGCTTGAAAAGCTAAAAGTTCCGCATGTTCTGGAGATAACAATTGACTGAGAGGACCTCCCCCACCAGCAAGAAATCGTCCATCTGAATCCCGTATCACAAATCCAAATCCACCTTGTCTTGTAGACTCATAGAATGAACCATCAATATTAACTTTGAGAGTTCCAATTGAAGGAGTCTTCCATTGTGTAGACTCATAGAATGAACCATCAATATTAACTTTGACAGTTCCAAGTAAAGGAGGCTTCCATTTCTCAACCCTCAGACATCTAGTTGCTTCAATCCTTAACTTTGAATTATGAAAGCGGTAATCATGTAGTCGAGACATTGACCTGATCAATACATTACAAGCAGGCGTGCGTTTAGCTTCCCAAACTCGACAATTTCTTTCTTTCCAGATACCCCCCATAGAAGATACATCAAGTTGCCCAACTCTTTGATGGACAGTTCCTTAGCACAAAAACGTAACCAATCCAAAACACTGAGGTGATCAGTTTGTGGATCATAGCAGGTACACTTAAGATAAGGATTGGCATATAAAACCTGCTTTGTATAAGAGCAATTCCGGCAGAGATGTAAAGTTGTTTCCATCTCCACCTCACATAAAACACAAGTTTGTGACTCCATATTCACATGTTTCGAAGCTAACCGCTCCAAAGAAGGGAGAATATTGTTGCACACACGCCATAAATGAACCTTTGCAGAGTTAGGTATCAAAACTTTCCAAAGTGTCTTCCAGAAATCCATACCCACAGAGAGAGAAAGTGGACTATAAGAAGAAGAGTGAGCAAAAGAAAAGCGATATGCTGTTTTCACCGAAAATTTGCCATCCTTTTCTAAATTCCATACACATCGATCATCCAGCATTCTAGATCTCAAAGGGATAGAAAGAATAGCTTCTGCCTCAAGCAAAGAAAAGGAAGATCTAATAATCATCTCATTCCATGAACCACTAGTAGAAATCAATTCACTAACCTTGAGATCCTCATTAATAATTGTAGAAGGTTTTTCCGGTTTGAGAAGAGGCAAACTAAGGACCCAAGCATCAGAAAAGACACGCACCGACTCGCCAGTTCCAATTTGCCAGTACGACGCTTGTTTAATTAGGTCCCTTGTAGAAAAGATACTCCTCCATGAATATGAGGGAGAGGAATGTGGTTCTGCAGACCAAAAGGAGCTAGAAGGATAATACTTAGCTTCATAGATTTTTGCAATAAGGGAATGAGGGTTATTGATAATCCTCCAAGCCTGCTTTGCTAACATTGCAGAATTAAATTCTGACAAACTCCGAGTTGGATTAAATTCAGTAGTTGGATTAAGCTGTTAGGAAGATCGTCTTCCATTAAATTTTTTGTTAACTTCCAACTTCAGCCAATTCGTTGCTAGACTATCGTCGTGGCTAGCTTTAGCTTGTTACTAATTTTTGTTATCAAAAAACAAAAAAACAAAAACAAAAATCCAAAAAATATGCAATATTAATCTCCTAAGTAACAAACTCCTATACAACTGGAATTCTCCTAAAGAATAGGCAAACGAACTAACTTACTATTGAGTGTTGACAAAGACACCTACAATTATTCAACACAAAGAAAAAAACTAAAAAATAAAATTGACACTATTTTAAAAATAAATTATATCGATTTGTCATTAATTCAAGCCAGAATAACATATTACATATCTTTCCTCTGCCATTCATAGACATATAAGAACAAGTGGTATATAGGGTGATACTACTCACTAAAGACATTCAATGCTCACTTATTAAAAGCAAGCCTATAAGTGTTGTAGTTGCAGGTACCAAGAAAAAATTGAAAAACATATACGTTATGAGAGGAAACGTTTTCTCTCTACTGTTACCTTAGCCGCAAAGGCTTCTTCCCAAATTTCTTGTTTTAGATCTTAGATCGAGTAGTCCAAACCTTAATCTAAGTTAGATTTCTTTCATTTTCTTTTTCTTTTCACCAAATTCAATCTCTCTCAATTGAATTGGGTGATTTTTAGGGGTGGGTAGAAACCGAATCGGAGATCCAAAATCGGCCAAACCGGCTCGGGGACCCAACCGGATGAAATCAGGCAAAAAAAAAGACTTCAATGAACCAAACTGGATTTTTTTCGGTTTGGGATCATGTTTAGCTTGTGAACCGACCCGAAAAAACCGAACTGGCTGGATATTTAATATTTATTTTAATTAATATTATTTTTATTTAAATTAATATAATTTTTAATGGTTGTCGAATTGTGATTGGAGGAAAATCAGGTTACACATACTCCCGGCTTGACTAGGTTTGGCCTTGATTTTGATTTTTGGTTGACTAGGTTGTCGATTTTGATTTTTGGTTGACTAGGTACAGCACTGTTTCGATTTTATTTTTTGTTGGGATTGCGATTTGAAATTATGAAAATAAGGTTAGTCATTTTTGCTTGCTGTTGTTTCTTTACTTGTTCGTTTACTGTGTTCGATTTGATTTTAGTTAGTCGGTTGACATTACTTGTTCGATTTGATTTCAGTTAGTTGATTGGAGATTAGTACTAAAAATGCATTTCCTTAGTTGATTTCAGTTAGTCGTGGAGATTAGTTGATTTGATTTCTTAATATTTGTTGTATTTTCTGTTCTTGTACAATTGATTGATCGATACTACTTTCATATATCTCAATGTTGGGTTGTTCTATTTCTTGCTTGATTACTCTTTAACAGTGTATGCTAATTATGTTTTTAATTTCACTGTCAGGAAAATGGAGCATCACAAACTCCCAATGCGACACCAACTAGGTCAAGCACCGGAACAACACCAACTGCTACAAGTGAAGCTGTTGCACCACTTATGCTTCCTCCCCCACCACCTTCTGCAGCAGCTGCTCCAATTAGTGAAGCTAAGTATGTGAAGAAGAAGAACCAATCTGCAGCACGGGACCATTTTGAGAAGATGAAGAATCCAGAAGGTACTCTGATGGCGAAACCAAGGGCTAAGTGCAAGTACTGTCCCACCACGTATGCTTGTAACTCCAGATTAAATGGGATGACATCCATGAGGACTCATATGCTCTACCAATGCAAGAAGTGGCCGGCATACCAACTGGCTAAAAGGAAAAAGTTTATTTCCTTTGATTATGTTGAAAGTGGTGGTAATTTAGTTGCTAGGGCTTGGGACCCAGATGAATTTAGAACAGATTGTGCTAAAATGATTGTGAGGGATGAACTGCTATTTAGTCATGTAGAGGGGCATGGTTTTATTGAGTTCATGAAAATTACATCACCAAAGTTTGATCCTCCCTCTCGGAGGACAATTGGTAGTGATATCTGGATATTTACCAATTTGAGAAGGAAAAAATTCGAGAGTTTGTAGTTAGAAACAATCTGAGGGTTTCTCTTACCACCGATACCTGGACTTTGGTCCAAAATATCAATTACATTGTCTTGACAGCTCATTTCATAGATGAGACTTGGGCACTGCACAAGAGAATAACAAACTTCACTGTTATTCCAAATCACAAGGGTAAGACAATAGGGAAATTGGTGGAGTCTTGCTTGATTGTTGGAGTATTGAGAGAGTTTTCAACATTGTAGTTGACAATGCGTCTAGTAATCAAGTTGCACTTGAGAGTACATGAAGGAGAAGATTGGGAATTTGAAGCAATTAGTATTAGGTGGGAGTTTTCTGCATGTTAGGTGTTGCTGCCATGTTTTGAATCTTATTGTGAGGGATGTGATGGAGGAGCTTGATTCCTCCATCGATGCAATAAGGAATGCTATTAAGTTTATTAGGAGTTCACATGCAAGGCTCGAGAAATTTAGGAAGTCTACATCTAGAGAGAAGATTGAACACAAGGAGTATTGTGCCTTTAGATGTGTGCACAAGATGGAACTCCACCTATTTCATGTTAGACATAGATGTAAGTATAAGTAGACCTTCATGGTTGGAAGATGACATCGCTAAAAGTAAGCGCGCAATTTAACCCTGCAAAAATGTAGTTGTCAATATAGAATAAGTAGGGATCATTCTAGTTGCGGATTGAGGGTACACCTGTAATTGCAAAAAACAAGTAAAGAATTAAAGTATAAAGTAAAAAATTACAAAAAGAATATATACAAATAACGAAATAAAAGGGGGGTTTAAGAATTAGAGTTTTGAAAATTAAAATAAAGAAAATACAAAAACACATGTACAAGAATGAAACGTAAGAAACAAAGATAAAAACCAATTCTATATGATTAAACTCAATTCAAATCCTATAATTGATCATCTAAGTCATGAGAAAGAAGTTGATCATGTGAAACATTCGACACAAATGATTTCCCATATTTTACTTTCCTTTACTAATTAACCTAAGTGAAAGCACCTAGATCAATCCTATTAAACATGCAATCAAAGTCTAGAAAGCTAGCTAATCAAAACATATTCAACGCAAAAAGCATAGAGAAAGGTTATCAACTTAAGTGCACAACCTAGTTATGAATAATTTCACCTATTTGCAATCCCCTTCAATTGAACTCGACCTTTGTCCAAAGCCTTTACTGCTTGTGATTTAGGTTCACAAAAATATTAGGTGAATCGTTTACCTAAATCTAACACCAATTACATGAAAATCCTATAAGTGTCGACCCAAATAAGATAAACATATAAAAGTTTTCTGTAAAGCAAATTCAATCGAAGAAACTCACATAAGCAACATAGAATCACAATCATAGTATTCGAAAACTTTATTTAAACATAGAAACTGGGCTTAAACTTCGCCCTAAACGTTATTGTTAACTAGAAACAAATTCCTATGAAATCAAACAAGGAAATCAAAAGATTACAAGGAAAAAGAATGAATTATACCGTGAGTGGAGATGGAGATGGAGAGCTTGATGGTTGGATCTTGAATCTCGGAAGCAAGTCTTCAGGGTGGATGATGGAGGATATGATCTTCACGGCTCCTTCTTCTTCTTCCTCTCCTTGCTTGAAAATGCAGAACTTTGCAACTAGAGAATGGATAGGGAGGGAGAGCTTATGACGTTATGGAAGATTTTCTGAATGAAAGTGTGTGTGAAGTTGTGTAGCATAGGGGGTTTATATATATAGGGGGACGGCCAAGCTTCATGAATCTTCTTTTTAATTTCTCAAAGAATTATCTAGTCATGCCACACAACTTCGACCAATCACGTAGCGCCACGTTAGCTCTGTTGTGTAATCCAACCAATCAAAAAGCTCCAAAATCAATCCCTAATATATTGTTGCTGAATTTCCCATGATTTAATCTGATTTTATTCACAATTTTCGGCCAAATATATAGGCATGAACCTAAACAATGTATCTGGACGCATTTTGGATTTTTTCTCCCTTAAATCTCTCCATGGCTTTATCCTTAACATCCTCCCTTTGATTTTCTCTTGATTTTCACATTAAAACTGCATATTTTAATTCCTTAATTTCAGCCAATCATATCTTGAGGGAATTGAGGAACGAATCTAGACTTGTTTTGAGCCTTATCTTGTTGCACAATCCCATGAAACTCTCCCAAGATTTTCTCAACGTAATCTCCATGATTTTCACATTATCTCCATCATTTCCCATGGCAAAAATCAGATTTAATCTCCTAAAATATCTCCAACGTCATCTTCAAGCCATGTAGTCTCCTAATGCCTTCAGGTTTCCTACCCTCATTAGGATTCCTGCATTGACTGGGATTCATAGTCGGACGAGGAAAACTCAATTTCTTCATTTCAGCTCATTTCTGCATCCCTTGTGCCTTGCCTTTGTCATCTCCAATGTCTCACATCCTTCTTGTGTCTTTAAGCTCATTTCCTTATCATTTATCCCAATGTACCTAGAAAATAGAAGCTAAATTAAAAATGATTAAGTAAAGGAAATAACTAAGAAAAATATGAGGAAATAATTATTAAAACGTTGTATAAAAATGCTCTTATCAAAAGATGAGGACTAGCAGTACGAAAACTACTTTCAAGAAAAGGTTGGGGGAGGGAAAAGGGTGGGGCCACCTAGAAATGAGGATTGGGAGAAGGCTGCTAGGTTGGTGAAGTTTCTCAAGATTTTTTATGATGCAACTTTTCCATTTACTGGCACTAAAGTGGTAACTGCAAATCAGCCTGTTGTGTGGATGTGTAACATCATTGAAGAATTGGAAAAATGTAGCAAAAGTGTTGATCCTTTGATGGTTAACATCGGGGCATTAATGGGGAAAAAATTCGACAAGTCTTTGTTGAAGTTAGAGGACTTGAACCCTATTTTGCTGCTTGCTGTGGTATTAGATCTACAATACAAAATATTGTATCTTGAGTTCTTTTTTCCTTTGCTGCAGCAAGACATGAGCTTGGTCCTGGAGATGATAGATGAAGTTAAGAGTCAATTGTTGCAGCTTTATCATGAGTATGCTAATTCTGACCCTGTGGCTGCACAAGCATCATTTGAAGTTACACAGCCATCTACTCAATCAATTTCTAATGCCGAAGATGAGGATAGTCATGCTTCATCAATGAACAAGTTCTTGAGGCTTGGGAAGCAAAACAATGTGGTTGAGATAAGGAATGAAGTGGACAAGTACTTGCTTGAAGCTACTGAAGACCCTGCCAATACAAAATTTCACATTTTAGATTGGTGGAAGGAGAATTCTACTAGGTTTCCAGTTTGTCTAAAATTGCAAAGGAAGTCTTTGATGTTCCAGCTTCAACAGTGGCTTCAGAGGCTACTTTGAGCCTAGGAAAAAGGGTTGTTGACCCATTTAGAGCTTTATTGACTCCTAAGGTGGTTGAGGGGCTGGTTTGTCTCAATGATTGGTTTAAAGGTAGTGCTTTGAATGAGTACAAAGAGCCGACGAAGACTGAGTTGGAGCTTTATGGTGAACTTTAGAAGCTTGAGTCAGGTAATTTTTGACTTTATAGTAATTGTGACTTTGTATATATTTATCTGTGTTATAGTTTGTTAGTTTGTGACTGTTGTTTTTATTTTCACTAGAGTCTGTTTTGACCCAAGTGTCTGACACTGAGGGATGAAGTATGTTGCAGTTGCTGCGAAGTGGACTAATGGAACAAGCATTTGAAATAGATTGTTGTGCTGCTGGAACAAGCTTTTCTTGCTTCCAAGTTTTTTTTTACTTGTTTCATTCAAGTATGAACTGCCTTTAACTTTGGTTTGTAATAACTTTAAATTTCTGTTTGGTACTCTGAACTTGATGTTTGGGACTTTGGAACTTTGATGTACTGATTTGGCTTGGAAACTTGCTGCTTGGAACTTTGATTTACTGCTCCATGTTAGATGTTTGGTTTGAAAACTTGATGCTTGGAAACAGATTGTTGGACTGTTGGAACTTTGATTTACTCTTGGAAATTGCTGTTTGGTTTGAAATGTTAGACTATTGGAGCAAATTGTTGATACTTGATAGTTGATGTGCAGGTTTGATAGATTGTTGATGTTATTTGAATAGTTGAGATGTTGATTTCATGAACAGGTTATTTGAAATGTTGATTTAATGAACAGATTATTTAAAGTGCTGATTTTATTGATATTTTGATGTTAGTTGATTTTACTCATTTTAGGACAGCTAAATTTGTGAACTTTGG
Source organism: Rosa multiflora (assembly GCA_002564525.1). Lineage (NCBI taxonomy): Eukaryota > Viridiplantae > Streptophyta > Magnoliopsida > Rosales > Rosaceae > Rosa > Rosa multiflora. Next base: position 40,559 of record BDJD01011996.1, on the reverse strand, counting down.
TAAAAAATATGAGGAAAAGAGAAAACTGATAGCACAACATCGAAAAACGGTGTAACGGAAGTAAGCGTTGTAACTTTTTAAAATGCGGTTGCGGTTTGGAATATTGCCCAACCGAATGAAGCGGTTCGGTTGCGGTTTTGGCCTAACATCGATCCGCACCACACCACGCCCACTCCTAGCGATTTTCTTTTGTTTTCTCCTTTGTGGTGATGTTCCTCCCTAAATCCAAATGGCAACAGTTGACGCCATCACTTTTAGGCTTGGTGAGGCGTTGGCTCTTAGCAGCAGGCGCAATGCCGGGCGCAGAGCTCGGGTGATGTCATGAGAGGACCTGTCCCGGATTTTACCCTGAAATCTGAAGTGGCCTTGCAGGACCCACTTTAAGAGAAATCTTATCAAAAATTTGGTAGACTTACCCCTAAAAATGGACTACCCAAACTTGTAGAAACAAAACAAACACTTCTACAACTGCCAACAACAATTCCAACTTCAGTGAGCCTACATACTCTCCTCAAAGATTCAACTTCCACCAAGTAATATAAAATAAAACTAAACTCAAATCTCGAACATCAAATTATTATGCTAATTGGAGCAATCTAAATCAAAATTAAAATAAGGTACAAGTAGGTTAAACATACAAGCCACAATACGAATGAAGGTGGTGGACACTATGCCTAGACTCCTATGCACGTGACCTCAACTAATCTGCAAACTGGGCATGAAAAACCAAAAAGCCCAGGGAAAAGCATTTAGAAAAGGGCAGTTAAGAGTGAGTGGACAAAAAATAAACAATTTCAAGGAAATAAAATAAAATTTAATGCATTCCCACAACTTTATTCTCAGAGATAAAAGCAAAGCATGCAGTATGGTTTCTTGAAAATACTTTTAACTATTAACTGAAATGAGCATCTCAAAACCATTTCAAACCTCATGCAAATACTCTTAATCATACTCTGATAGTGAAATCCCAAAAGATTTTGCAAAACAACTCAAAATCTGTTTCAAATCCTCTGATAACAATATCTCAAAAAGTTCTGTAAAACAACTCAAAATTTGTTTCAAATCCTCTGTTGACAATATCTCAAAGTATATTGTAACTCATCTTATTTAAAATATGTGATGACTAGAGGGTACTGCCGACCATGTAATGCATCGGAGGGTACCGCTAACCAAAATACTAGGAGGTGATGGCTAGAGGGTACAGTCAACCAACCATCTCATGCCATCTGGAGGCAACTGTTGATCAAATGACGCATCGGAGGGCACTGCCGACCGGAATACAATGAGGCGATGGTTAAAGGGTACTGCCAAGTAACCATCTCATGTCTTTTGGAGGATACTGCAGACCAGATGATGCATCGGAGGATACTGCAGACCGGAATACATATTCTAGAAGGTATTGTTGACCAGACTATTACCTGAAGGGTACTGCGTTCTAGGACTGCATGCATGCGCTAACATCATCTTTCATAATTTGCCTCCTCAAATACATAATTCTGAACTCAAGCTCATTAATTTCTCATTTCATATTTAACTTATCAACTCATAATATGGAAATCTCCATTTTTGGAAAGAAATCCTCGAAAATATGATTTATGAAATCTCCATTATTCAACCATAAATCAAAACTCATTAATTCCCATAAGATTTAAATTATCAACTTTCTGAAAACAAAATTTTCAATAATTAGAGTATCGGCAAAAACTCCAAGAATACTCATAACTCAAAACCGATAATAGCATCCACAAAAGGAAAATCAATATCAGACTTCAAGTAACGTCGGAATTTATCTCCATGTCGTCGAAACAAATATTAAGATATTTAGATAAATTATAAATGAATCTCGTAAAATTAATATCAAGTCTCAAACATTATCAACTTAAATCAATACGAAAATTCGATACTCGAAAATATAATACTGCATGCATATTTAATTTAAAAAGCAAAGTCCGCTGATGGAATTACGGCTATGACGGCCGTCTGACCAATTCCTCTTTGAGCTCGATCTACACGTTGTCCCAAACAAATTGATAATCGTGAATAATTGATTTTGAGAATCGAAATTAAATTAACAATAACAAGACCGAAACCCTTCAACGATAATTCTTCAAAAAATTGAATTTAGATCTGAATGAGTTCAAACTTCATAGATCACGTTAACTTGATAATTGAAACAATGTATCGAAAAATGGGGTCGATCTAATGGTCGGATATTCCCGAATCAAATCCGAATTTAAGAAACTTCGAAAATTCCTATCGATCCTAAAGTCCATTGTATGGCTACCAAACTATATCCACATGCTTGTAATGATGAGCTCTCCATAACAGAACAAAACAAAAGACCTGAAGTGGCAGGTGTTGCCCCCACGTGCCACCATAAGTGGCTGTGCGTGGGCCCTGCGCGCCACCAATCCAACCACCCAATTAGGCTGCAAGGCCTATGCCAAAATCTTCCCCTCAACCAACCAACCAAACAACTTTTTCAAGTACAACAAGTTCGAAACACAAACATTGAAGCTGGAATTTATCTCGAAACAAAACATATATGAATGCTTTAAGCATTCAATTCTCACTCCTCATTGCAAATCAATTAACGTTGCTTGGAGGGTCTGCGCTGCAGTGCATGAGCTTCAAAACGCGGTGGTCTCATCGCCGTAGGTTGTTGAAATCAAAGTTCCGGTCAGGTCAGCCATCGCGGATCCGCAACTCCATTTTCTTTGATTTGCCTCCATGGGTGATCATTTGTGGAGGGTGAGGCCAGAAACGTCACCTGCGTGAGGAGACGTGTTGAAAGCGACCGGTGTGACATCAGGAGGTGGTGAGGGAATTTGGAATTTGGGTATTTGACTAAAATGGAAAGTTCTGGAAATAGAAAGATGAAACTACTATTTTATAGTAGGTTTCCAAAAATTGTAACTTTCACTTTTCTGATTGTAACTATTTCATGCAAACTCCGATTTTTGTGTTTCACATATCCACTAATTCAGTTTAACATCGTCTACAACTTTCGTGAAGGAAGTTTCCTAAAAAATTGAGCCAAATAAAAAGTCAACTTTTAGTCCCCTAAATGATCGAAACGAAGTTAAAAAGTAAGATTCTTAATTATTTACCTTCTGAATGACCAATAGATAGGTAAGTTTAGGTACGGGACATAACACGTTAGGCTGAACAGAAACTGAGGATCGCACTGGAGTATTTCTGGTCTCTTGGCTTGCCTTCTTGGATACAACGACACTTGATGCAAATCATTTCATGGTAGCTCTAGCGTATCTCTGGCGGGTTAAGGGGATGGTGACACTCTTGTAATGCTGTAATGGTCGTTTTTAGTGATGTTTCAAGGACCTGGCAAACAAGGAGCCTTGGTTCGATAAATCGGTTGTTACACCCCGTACCTAAATTACTCATTTACCTAGAGCATTCTTCAAATACGTACTTTCATTTTTTGTACACTACATTCATATGTTCCGCACTTGGAGCATGCATAAACTGACTCACTACACTTACTGCATAGGTAATAATGTCGGGTCTAAATTGTGATAAGTAGATTAGCCTTCCCATAAGACGCTGATTACTGGTGAAAACTTGATCAATGTACTCTCATAACTTATGAGTCATTTCTATAGGAGTTTCAATTATTGGATTACATGTAAGCATTCTAGTCTCAATCAATAAGTCAAGCCCATATTTCTTTTGGGATAAGGAAATTGCTTATTTAGATCTGGCAACTTCAATGCCAAGGAAGTATTTCAACTGGCCAAGGTATTTCATTTCAAATTCTCTGGTTAAGTATTCTTGTAAAGCTTTTCTTTCTTTTAGATCATCACTAGTAACTAGCTCTCCATGAACGGAACCACCGCCCGCAAAAGTTGGACCCTCGCCTAAACAATAACTGCAACAAAGCCGGAACTCTTCGTTAGGAGCCAACAACTTAACACGCCAAACCTCCCTGTCGGACAGGACTCATCACCCTCCGCACCCTCCAACGAGGCTACAAGAGCGATAGGCCGTCAGACGAGAACTGACTCCCAAAACAAAAACCTAGAACTGTTTTCGCTCTCTTCTCTCTCTTCGCACGAATTTTTTTTAAATTGTTATCCAAAGGCCCTTTTATTTTTCAATGACCAATGGATAACCAAAAGTATAAAGAATTTTGATGCTTTCCACAATCAGAACTAGACTTCAGTTCAAACTCACGAGAGATAGGTACTAGATAAGTGAATTACATGAGGACGATAGGCAGAAATAACACAAAAAAGATATCCTATCTATTCTTGAACGTGCCTTACGAGCCATTCTCAAAAATCCTCAACCGTTACCAAAATTTTCTCACCGTTTGGCCATAACATTCACCTTCTCCGGCATCTCTCCGGCTGTCCGAAGGTTCTGGTGGCGACCCCGACGTTCATCTTCTCCGCCCTTCTATCTGGAAGTGGTGGAGCCAACGATTCATCGATGATTCAGCGAAAGCATACTAAAAATGGTGGTGATAATCCTCTGATCTTGAAGCTTTGCGTATGGAAGACCTTGATTCCACCATCCAACCTACTCATACTCTACAACCCGACTTGAGCTATGATAGCAAATTAAAAACCCCCGTTGATCGATACTGACAAACCATGATGGAGGATTTTGAATTCACTGATGATGACTGCGTCTGCACTCAAGGCAAGCTTGGTCAAAACGTCTCATTCTCTGAAAAGGTATATAATAAACTTGACTATGATTGGCATTGTGCTATAGTTGTTAAGCTGATGGGTAAACCAAAATTTACAAATACTTTTGATTTCATGCTTAAGGGTCTACGAAGAAAATGGCAGGTCAAAGGGGGTTGGCACCTCATTGATCTACTTAATGACTTTTTACATTGTGAAATTTAACCTGGAAGAAGATATGAACTATGCTCTTTGTGAGGGACCTTGGATTCTGGCTGGGCAAACTCTAATTGTTAGGAAGTGGAGGCTAGATTTTGATCCTCTCAATGAATTTATTGGGAAGATGGCTCTATGGGTAAGAATCTGTGGCTTACCTGTTGAGTACTTTAAGGACTACATTGTTGCAAAAACTGGAAAAACTCTTGGTGATGTGTTAAGGTTGATCAGGTTACTATTGGCCAAGCTAGAGGTAAATCTGCTAGAGTCTATGTTGAAGTTGATCTTAGGATTCGACTTTTAAGGACAAGATTGATATGTAGCTTGAAACAGAGAATTCCCAACCTCTTTCTGCCATCATCAAGGAGGATATGGGACCATGGACGCTGATGAATTACAGGAACAAAAAGAAAACCAATGATGGTGGGGGAACAAAGAAGAACAGTAATAAGGGCTCCAGATTTGCGGTGTTACAGGATGAGGTACTAATGCTACCTTTGAGCCTAAGACCATTACTGACACTGATGCTAAAAATTTAGACCCTCCCATTGTGAAACTGTGGACAAGCTTCCAAGAGAAGAAGAAGAACTTCAATAGGATTGCTCATGTTAAGTCGACAGATACTAATACCTCTAATTTGGATGTGTCTACTGAAACTGCTTCACATAGTGCCACCTTGAAAGATGCCTCTACTTCAGGGTCCAAGAAAACTACCTCAAGGATTCCTATTAGACAAATAGCCACCCTCAAGTATAAAGGGTACAAGTAATAGTATAGGGATTTAAGAAAAGTTATCGACACGAGGATTGGACTCCTTTCACTAGCTAGAGTGTTAACCTAAGGAGAGTTAGAATATGCAAATGTACAATCACAAACCTAAATTCACAAGAAAATTTAGGCTTATGGTGAATATATGCATTGTGATGGTAGTGAAATTGTTTGTTGGATAGAGTGGTAAACCAACTTAAAATAAATGTTCAAATGTAAACAAAACTACTCTAAACTAAACTAGTAATATACAATCACAAACCTAAGTTCACAAGGAAATCTATCTCATGATGAATATGTGCATTGTGGTGGTAGTGAAATTGTTTGTTGGATAGAGTGGTGAAACAACTTAAAATAAATGCTGAAATGTAAACAAAACTACTCTAAACTAAACTAGTAATATAATTGATGAAGTTAGAAGTTGGATTATCTACCACTAATCTCTCTTTGCAAGTATTGAAGTTCAAATACAAGTGATGCAATTCTGATTTCTCAATTACCTTCTTTGCATCTAGATAAGACTACAAAGGCTTAGACTCTTTTAATATTATCAATTCCAACCAGATAAGTCTAGAACTAATACCTAGGAATAAATCATATTACCAGTTAAGTCTCAATTCATTGTTCCTAGATGCATAAAGCTTTGAGTTTAGATAATTATGCAAGCAAACCAATCCTAGATCTAGGTGATTTTAACTCACAACATTCACATGCACATAGAGGATGCTATCAATGCTTAAGGTTAACTACTCCCTAAATATTTTTTCATGAGATGAAAAACACAACACATTCAAAGTATTTAAGTTTGAATAAATCCATTCACTTCTTGAATTAGCATATGAAGATGAAAATAACAAATAACATCAAATGTAAATTAAAACATCAATTCATACAAATTTGGCTAGAGCTTTCAACCCTAGCCCCAACAAAGTAACTACTCACTCATAATCATACAAATTAGCATCAAATATATAAAGTACATCAATGTAAATTAAAGAGTTAAAGAAAGAATAAACTAGTTGAAGCTTGACAAATCAATGGGTAGATTCTCCTTCGTTTTCCTCCTTCAATGCTCCTTGAGTCCTCTTTGATGGTGAAATATATGGATGGATGATAAACTTTTTGTTGATGGTGAATGGAATGGTGATGAAGATATGATGCTCCTTTAGCTAACTTTGAGTGGTTGTGATGTAGTGGGGGTGGTGATGGAGGTTGAGGAGTAGTAAGGGGAGTATGGATATTATGGGTTTGGATTTTGGGAGGTGGATATGGAGGTTTTGTGGAGAAGATTGAGGGAGAAAGAAGATGTAATTGGATGGTATGAGTGATGGGTTTGCTTGTAGGTAGATGATGTCCTTAAATAGGAAAAGAGAGAGGTGTAAAATGAGAATGAGAGTGGTAATAGATCCCTAAAACAAAGGAAAAGAGCATGGGAGTGATGGTGTAGGTTAGAGTAGGTAATGATGGAGAAAAGATGGTGATTATACCCTAAAACATGGAAGATTTTTAGGTGATGATGACGGTGGGCTTTTGGGTAATATGGAGAGTTGAGATGGTGTGGAAAAGAGGTAAAATGGATGGAGTTGATTTTGAACCAAAAGGTTTCGATTTGGTTGTGATAGAATGATGATGAATGGATGTAATGGAATAGGTACAATGCTACTCCTCCTCTTTGGTCCTCCATGAATATAACCAAAAAGTACATGGCATCACCATGAGTGGTGGTGGGTCGCCATTTGTGCCTCCATTTGTGGTGGTGGGTTGCCATTTGTTTGGAATTTAACATTTTGCTCTACATTTGACTGTCATTCTTCCTATCTCCAATTCTCCACTTCAAAGCTAAAATGGATGTTTCATTCACTCTTGCAATATTCCTAGATAAATAAGAAAATGATTTAGTGAAAGCTAAAATATGCTCAAAAACAAGTTAAATTAAATATTTAGGGGAATGCATATATATGTAAATTATGGTCTAACAATTCCAATGAAAGATGTCTCTAACAGCATTGGCAACACCTGTGGGTCTAAGGCCTTGCAATATCAAAGAAAATCCAAAGGTACATAGTCTTCTGTTTCTAAACACCAACCACAAGTTTTCAAAAAGCTTTGCTTTGAAAATGTTGAGGATAATGCGTTTGGAAATGATTTCTGCTATCTTTGGTCATTGCCTTCCATAGATATCTCTTTAGGCTAATGAAAACCATTCTTCTATGATGCAAGATACTGTTGAGTTTGCTGACAAGACTTTTGCTGATAATAGCTTATGGACTAGTGATGATAATCTGCCTTCCTATGATGGGGAAGGTATGGCTAATGTTTAATTGTGGCCTTTGGCCTCTCCTTCTATGCCTTCTTAATGTTTAAAGCTCTATTTTGTAATGATAGAGGTGCTGGAAGTGAGAACTTCAAGTATGCAATTGTAGATTTAGCTAAGTTACATTCTGTTGATATGTTGGTTATCTGTGAGCCACGAGTTCAATTTATAAGAGTTAGTAATTCTTTTAAGGCATATTGGTTTTCCTAATTCTAGAATTGTTGAAGCTGCGGGTTTCTCTGGAGGTATTTGGCTTGTGTGGGACAAAAATAAAATTAAGGTTGACTTTGTTGATTCAAACTCTCAATCAATCTCTGTTAAAATTTCTATACCTGGAAAACCTGCTTGGTTATTTACTGTTGTGTATGTTAGCCCTACTCATTCTATTAGAGCTTCTCTATGGGAGTACTTTGATAATCTTATGGCTTCAACTAATTTACCTTGGGTGCTCATGAGTGATTTCAATGAACTTGTCTCTAGTGCTGATAAAAGTTGTGGCACTTTATTTGGTAGATTTGGTGGTCTTAGAGATTGAATAAATAGGAATAAAATGATTGATATGAGTTTTCATGGTTCTTGCTATACTTGGAGCAATAATAGAGTGAAAGAAAGACTTGATAGAGGTTTTTGCTGCTGTTCTTGGATGTCCATATTTGCTAATGCTTTCATTCAACATTTGCCTAAGATAAGATTTGATCACTGCCCTATTTTACTCCAGCTCTTCTCAAATAATACTATTAATAGAAATGCCACCCCTTTTAGATTTCAAGCCATGTGGTTCAGCCATGAGTCTTACTTTGATTTTGTCTCAAATACTTGGGAATCTTTAGATGGTGAGTTCTGCTCTAAGCTTCAACAATTTTCTACTGTTTTATCTAATTGGAACAAAGATGCCTTTGGTCACTTGTTTCACAGGAAGAAGTAGATCCTTGTTAGAATTGGTGGAATCCAGATGGCAAGGTACATACATGAGAACCCTTTTTTGATCAATCTTGAAGCTAAGCTAATTAAACAATATGAAGCCATTTGTGATCAAGAAAATATGTTCTGGATGCAGAAATCTAGAGATAAGTGGCTTCAAGGTGGAGATAGAAATACTAAATTCTTCCACTTAAAAGAATAAATAAAATTGAGGGCCTCTATGACTTATAGGGAAACTGGTCTACTGATTATATTGTCATGAAACAAATTGCTGTGAATTTTTTCACTAATCTCTTCTCTTTTCACAATTCTGATGATATTAGATTCTCTATTCCTTGGCTTTTTCCTGATATTGATCAGAACAGTTTGGATAATCTGTGTAGCCCTATTACCTTACTGGAAGTCAAACAATCTCTTTTCTTTATTGGAGTTTTCAAGGCATTTGGACAAGATGGTTTCTCTGCAATTTTCTTTCAACATCATTAGCAATTGTATGCTTCTAAAATTTTCCAAACTGTTCAAGGTGCCTTCAATTCTGGTATCATCCCTTCTGGTCTGAACAACACCATAATTTCTCTAATTCCTAAGATTGAGGGACCTCAAAATATGGCTAATTTTAGACCTATCAGTTTATGCACCACAATCTATAAGGTAATCTCTAAGGCCCCATTTGGTTGACCGGAATGTTACAGTGGGAAAATGAATTGTTCTAATTTTCCTTTCAAGGATGGAAAGGAATTGATTTAGCATCTTCATTTGTGGTGTTTGGAAGGATTCAAGACTTGAGATTAGAAAATGGTTTGAGAGAATTAATTTGTTAATGATTTTCCAATAATGCCTAATCGAATTAAATATGGAAGATTAAAAATGAATGAGTGGAGACGAGAATTATTAATTGACCAGATTTTATGAGGGGTTAAACATGTAAATTTTCAATTCCATTCAGTGAAGGAATTGAAATACCACACCCTAGATGGTATTTCTATTCCGCCTCTTTTATGGAATTGAACGCTGGTCAACTCATTTATTTTACTTTTCTTTCCAGACGTATGACGTAAACAAACATTACAATTTAATGAAATTGGAAACTATTTCACATTCCAGAATTGATTTCCTGGCTAACAAATGGGGCCTAAAATTATTGTTGCTTGCATTAGACCATTGATGGAGTGCTTGATTAGCCTAATCAAGTTAGTTATGTTCCTGGTAGGCATATTACTGACAATATCATGATTGCTCAAGAGCTCCTTTTTAAAATTAAGAAATCTTGTGGCAATATGTGTTTCTTTGCTTGGAAAGTTGATCTTTCTAAAGCTTATGATAGGTTGAGTTGGGGCTTTATTGAAATGGTGTTATATGAAGCTAAATTTCCTCCTTCACTAGTCAAACTGATCATGCATTGTAAAAATTATATTAGTTATCAAATATGCACTATGTCACCAAAGCTATCAGACGACAGATTATATCTGTCGTCTGATTCAGAAAAATTCTATTGTCTCCTGGCGTGATGTCTCTTAGGCCTTCAGACGACAGATATTACCCGTGGTTTATATTTCACTCAAACAACAGAGGCTGCCAATAATCTGTTGTCTGATTATGTCGAGGTATGATGAATTATGACTTTCTGTGGTTGAAGTAGTAACGAAACGACATTTATATGTTCTTATACAGAACCCTACACAACATATTTTCATAAAACTCTCTCGTATGTAATTAATTGAGACGACAAAAATCTGTGGTGTGAATACAACAATCTTGACTATTTTCTGTTGTCTGACTATGTTTCAGACCACAAAAATATGTCGATGTACAATACTAACAAACAATAGTTTGGAAATTTTCTGTGGTTCTGAGTTTGCTTCAACGACATTGGTTCGTAGGTTTTGTTGTGGTAATTAACTTTGAGCAATGAATTTTGAAGTTTTCTGTTGTCTGATTGTCATAAGGATTATAGGTGGTTTGTTTCTTATGTGGTCTTCAATTGCTTCAGACAACAAATATTTGATAAAATTCTGTTGTTTTATGTTAGGTGCAACATCAGTATCTTTGGTATTTATGTTGTTCG
>BDJD01011996.1:9735-19735 GCA_002564525.1 Rosa multiflora | reverse complement strand
GAAAGCCAATACACTTTCCAGAGCAGGTAAAGGCTAATATCTCAGGTATAAACAAATATTTACTGTTTGTTTGTGTTTGTTGGCACATTTGGAAATGGAGGAATAAACAAATATTTGATCCTACCTTCACTATGCCTCTTAATCCTGGAAAAATTATTTTGAGTTTGTAAGGAAACTAATCTGTCATATCTTCTATATTAAAGCTGATTGTCCTAGATGTTAGTTGTGTAAAGCTATAGCTTTCCTTCTATGTAATATAGGTAGTAAACTAGTTCCTGACTTGTAGGAACTAATTGTAATCACACTTGTATAAAGGAAACGATTCTGTATCAATGAAGATCATCTCTTCAGCCTATTGGTTTCTCATTCTTTCATGGTATCAGAGCAGGATAAGATCCCGACTCTTCTCATCTGCTGCACTCTAACCTCTCGTGTAGCCTAACCTCCATTCCCTCATCGTTCCAGCCAACATGGGCAACGATGATGTCCTCTCACCATCACCCAAGGATCACGGCAAATCAAAAGCCGATTCCTCCAATCCTCCTACATCTGAGATATCCAAATCTAACATCTCTAATCCCTTTTTCACTCATCATTCAGATCATCCAGGTCTAGTCCTAGTCTCTAAGCCCCTGAATGGAGACAATTATGCGGGATGGAAAAGGGCTATGACCCTAGCTTTGAATTCTAAGAACAAGCTTGGTTTTGTGAATGGCACAATAAAGGCTCCCTCAGAAGAGACAGACCCAGAAGGCTATGCGACTTGGTCGCGTTGTAATGATATGGTTCATTCATGGATCATCAACACTGTTGATTCAGAAATCGCTGACAGTGTTATCTATTATCCTACTGCACACGAAGTATGGGAAGATCTTCATGAACGATTCTCCCAAGGTAATGCTCCACGCATTTTTGAAATTCAGCGAGAAATCGCTTGTTTCCGACAAGAGCAATTGTCAGTTTCAGCTTATTATACAAAATTGAAAGGCTTATGGGATGAATTAGCTTCCTCTTCTGAGACATCTCAAGGAGCACAGGCAGAACAACAAAGACTTATGCAATTTCTCATGGGGCTAAATGATACTTACAGTTCTGTATGTGGACAGGTTCTTCTGATGAGTCCTTTGCCAACAGTCCGTCAGGCATATGCAGCTGTCTCTCAGGACGAGAAATAACGTTCACTTGGAGCCTCTCATCTGGCAGAAGAATCATCTTCAAGCGCTGCAATGGCAGTGTGCAATCCTGGCATATCCAGTTTCAATTCAGGAAGAAGTGTACGCTTTGAGAAGACTAATCGGCATCTTCAGCGTCCAGAAGGAAATTTTGCGTCCTAAGAAGGACGCCATCTTGATACTGAACGGCGACAAGGCTCCGGCAGGGGTAGACCTCATTGTACCTATTATGGAGATCCAGGACATTGGGTACAGACTTGTTATCAACTGATTGGGTATCCCCCAGGTCACCCCAAAGCGAGGCAAGGCACAGGTTTTTCGAAGCAACCAAGAGCAACTCCTTCGGCAAACCAAGTCTGCGCGACTGTTGAAGATGGTGGTAGGCCAACCGTGACACTCACTGAGGCCCAATTTAAACAGTTTATAACTGCTCTTAGTAATCAGACTTTGAAGCCCAATTCCAATACCAGCGCAAGTTCCAAAGCAAACGCCGTCACAAAACCAGGTTTGTCCAAGATCGTTTCCCGCAGTTGGATCATTGACAGCAGTGCGACTGATCACATTACTTCATCTACGCAATTATTACACAAAAATAATAATTGCTCATTACCACCTGTTCTATTGCCTAGCGGAGATAAAATTAATATTGCTGCTAAAGGATCATTACCTCTCAGTACCATGTTTTATCTTCATGATGTGTTATCTGTGCCTAAATTCAAAGTTGATTTATTGTCGGTTAGCCGATTGACGAGAGGATTAAACTGTTTAGTGACCTTCTATCCATATTGGTGTATGTTGCAGGATCTGGCTACGAGGAGGACGATTGGTTTGGGTGAACAACGCAATGGATTATATTATTTGGTGGCATTAGCGATGGAGAAGTCTAAACCCAGTCCTTCTTTTTCCATCACACACCCAGCCTATCACCTTACCATTACCTCTAGCGATTTATGGCACAACCGCTTAGGGCATGTGTCATCCTCTTGTTTAGGTTTCATTGCTAAGAATTTTCTGCATGTTTCCTTTCCGTCTAATAATAATGCTTGCCATATATGTCCTTTGGCCAAGCAGAGTCGCCTACCTTTTGGTACTAGTACCATATCTTCTGTCAAACCATTTGATATTATACATTGTGATATTTGGGGTCGATATCGATTTCCTTCTTTTTTTGGTGCTCATTATTTTCTTACCATTGTTGATGACTATACACATTTTACTTGGATCTTTTTAAAGCGCCATAAAGCTGAAGTCCAATCACTCATTAAACAATTTTTTAGCTATGCTATCACTCAATTTGCTTCCCGCATTAAAACTTTCCGTAGTAATAATGGTAGTGAATTCTTATCCCTTCGATCCTTTTTTAATGATAATGGTGTCGTTTTCCATCATTCTTGAGTTTTCACGCCCCAACAAAATGGGGTTGTGGAACGTAAACATCAACACATTCTTCAAGTGGCTCGTGCCCTCAAATTTCAAGCACACCTCCCTTCTCAATCTTGGGGGGAGTGTGCTCTTACCGCAGTCCACATCATCAACCGCTTACCTTCTCCCATTCTTTCTTTCAAAACTCCCTTTGAACTTCTTTATTCAAAACCTCCTTCTTCCTCCCACCTACGTGTTTTTGGCTGTTTAACTTATGCTATTAATGTTCATCCTGCTCATAAATTCGATCACCGTGCCATTCAGTCCATTTTCATCGGGTATCCCATCGGTTAAAAAGCCTACAAGTTGTTTGATTTATCCTGCAAGAAGGTCTTTACTAGCCGCGACGTCAAATTTCATGAGCATATTTTCCCCTATTCCACTCTGCTCAATTTTGTGGTCTCATCTTTGGGCCACCAACAGGGCCCAATTCCCTTACCCCCTGACCCATTCACTTCATCCTCTGACTTTGCCTTTCCCTTATCTCCATTTGCATCGCATTCTCCCAGTCCCCCTGTTTCTTCGTCCTTATCTCCAGCCACCGATCCCTCTTATTCCATCCCCACACCTTCGCCGCCCCTACCGCCTCCACCTCCCTCTCTCCGTACTTATTCTAGTCGTCATTCGACGAAACCTCCTGTCACCGACTCCGTCCTTCTCGGTCCATCCACCTCTCATTTGCCTGTTTCTCCTTCTCCTCCGGCGTCGGTCTCTACCCCAGTGCCACCGTCACTACTCCCGCCGCTTCCTTCCCCTCTCCCCACACCTGCCGTGCCCATTCCTGACCATATAACCGACCCTCTACCCGCTCCAGAACCCATACCCAATCCAGATCCGGCTCCCCTCCATCGCTCTGGCCTCCTGACACGCCCCCCAGATCGCCTCACCTACCATGTCTGCTCCACCGTTCCCTCGGCCCACTCATCTTCTTTGTTGCCTGGTCCAACCAAAGGTACCCGCTACCCCTTGGCCAATTATGTTTCCTATCATCGGTATTTGCCGCAGCACCTCGCTTTCACAGCCAAGCTCATCCACGTTCCCGAGCCCCGTATCTATTCTGAGGCTGCTAGTCATTCTGAATGGCAAGCTGCTATGCTTTCCGAATTACAGGCTCTTCAGGCCAACAAAACTTGGACACTGACTCCTCTTCCGGCCGGTAAGGTCCCTATTGGCTGTTGTTGGGTTTATAAGGTGAAGCAAAAAGCAGACGGTTCCGTTGAACGGTATAAAGCCTGTCTGGTTGCTAAGGGTTTTACTCAGTTGGAGGGAGTCGATTATCAAGAGACTTTTTCCCCTACTGCCAAAATCATTACTGTCCGTTGTTTGTTGGCTTTGGCTGCTGCTCGTGGTTGGCAATTGTATCAATTGGATGTGAATAATGCTTTCCTCCATGGTGATTTGACGGAAGAAATTTACATGTCTCCTCCGCCGGGTCTTCGGCGACAGGGGGAGGAGCATCTGGTATGTCGATTACACAAGTCTTTATATGGTTTGAAGCAAGCCTCACTTCAGTGATTTGAGAAATTTTCTGATGCTATACGGTCAGCCGGGTACGTCCAATCTAAAGCTGATTATTCATTATTCACTAGAAAGCATGGGGATTCATTTACTGCACTTTTGATTTATGTGGACGACATATTGATTACCGGGAATGATCTGGAGACTATTGTTGCACTTAAAACTTTCTTACATAGTCAATTTTGTCTCAAGGACCTTGGAGACTTGAAGTATTTTCTTGGTATTGAAGTTTCGACTTCTAAACGAGGAATTTTTATATGCCAATGAAAATATGCTCTGGAGATTATTGAAGACGCAGGGTTACTAGGAGCTGCACCTGCAGATACTCCTCTGGAGAAAGGTTTAAAGTTGTCTGATCATAGTGATTTGCTCAAAGACTCCGGAAAGTACATAAGGTTAATTGGCAGGCTTATATATCTCACTGTTTCTCGACCTGACATCACTTATGCAGTCCATGTCCTAAGCAGATTCATGAATCAACCTAGAAAAATGCATTGGAGGCAGCATTGAGAGTGGTACGTTATCTAAAAGGTGCCCCTGGACAAGGTCTATTCTTTTCCTCCATTAATGATCTGAAGTTAAGAGCTTATTGTGACTCTGATTGGGAGGGGTGTCCCGTCACTAGAAGATCTACCACCGGATATTGTGTTTTTCTTGGACCTTCTTTGATTTCTTGGAGGTCAAAGCGTCAAAAAACAGTATCTTTGTCTTCAGCAGAGGCAGAATATCATGCCATGACAGGAACATGTTGCGAGTTGACTTGGTTACGTTATCTGCTTAGAGATCTGGGCCTATCTCTTCGTGAACCAGCCTCGCTATTTTGTGATAACAAGGCTGCCCTACACATTGCGGCCAATCCAGTATTCCATGAGCGAACTAGACACATCGAGATGGATTGCCACTACATTAGAGACAAAATTCTAGATGGTTCTGTGGCCACGAGGTATGTGAATTTTGCTTATCAGCTTGCTGATGTTCTTACTAAACCTTTGGGGAAAGATATCTTTGTTCCTATGATTCGCAAGTTGGGAGTGCAAGACATCCACTCTCCAACTTGAGGGGGAGTGTAAGGAAACTAATTTGTCATATCTTCTATATTAAAGCTGATTGTCCTAGATGTTAGTTGTATAATAGCTGTAGCTTTCCTTCTATGTAATATAGGTAGTAAACTAGTTCCTGACTTGTAGGAACTAATTGTAATCACAGTTGTATAAAGGAAACGATTCTGTATCAATGAAGATCATCTCTTCAGCCTATTGGTTTCTCATTCTTTCAGAGTTCTGCTGAGGAATGGAAACTCGCTGTTCTTAAGACTAAAGTTTCTAGAACTTATGATTTCTCTATGCTTGCTTGGATGAGGCCTCCTGAAAATTTCTATGAGCTTAATGTTGATGGCACTAGAGCTTCTCTGTTTGGAAAAATTGGTGCTGGTGGTGTCATTAGAGATCATTTTGGTATTTGGGTTACTGGCTTTCAAGTTAACTTGGGTGTTGGTGATGTCCATGATGCTGAGGCTTGGGGTCTTTATTTTGGTCTGCGACTTGCAAGAATCCTCCGTATTTCTAACCTTGAGATTGAGTCAGATTCTGCTATTCTAGTTCATTTACTTCAGAGGCATGATCTCTCTCTGCACCCTCTTGGGTCTTTGATTAATGGTTGCCATCACTTCATTTCTGCTCTGGAAAATACCAAGATTACTCACATGTTTCTTGAGTGTAAAATGACTGCTGTCTGCTGATGCCTTGGCTAAAATGAGTGTTGAGCATTCCCTTGGTCTAATCATATTTGAAGAGCCTCCTATTCATGCCTCTCAAGCCTACCTTGATGACATTGATGGTGTTCTCAGAGTCAGGAGAACTGGAAATGATCCCAACACTTGGCTGTTTTCTTTCTTCTCTGTTTTGGGCCTTTTATGGCTCCTCTAGTAACCAAAAAAAAAACAGATAGGCAGAAATAACACTGTTGGAGAATAATCCATTCTACAATCAGTAAGACCCTGGTTAAAACTACGGCAGCTTCTATGTGCCTTAAACTAGTGCCAGAAACTACTTTGAAGGATGCAGCTATCCATTATATGGTTAACTAGTTTTGGGTGACTCCACAAGGCTCACCATAACGCTAAATGGTGCAAAAAATTGAGTCATTCCTACCCAGTTCTATACAACTTTACATGTCTTTCCGAGGTACTAAAGACAAACTAAGCTGCAGTCGGCACAATATTATATGCCGACCACTACCATTTGAGAAAACCACACCTATCCGTGCTCCCTACGACATTGTCATCAGTAGAATCAGATTCACTTCCTACAGTTTCATCTGAACTATCGCTTGGAAGGAGTTGTATGCGGTCGGCATGCTCGATAACCCAATCGGTGAATTCAGGAGATGCTGCCCATTCTGCTAGAGCATGCCGCGTTGATTCCATTGTAAAATCATCCCACTCTTTCTTTGTGAACTTCTTTCGGTTTCGCAACTTGTGGAAGGTTGAATAGTACTCCTGTTGATCACATGTCCTAAAAGATGGCGACACAACACCTGCAATAAACAAACAAGAACATATCAGTTGAAAGTGTGATCTGGCAGCCCAGAAGTTTGTGTATGTGCTAGAATATTATGCAGTAAGTAACACACTACAAAACTTCACCAGGTCAAATGAACTCAATTTCACTGAACTCTTATGCGGCCAAATAAACTCTGTGGCAAAAGAAATAATAACCCAATCTCTTTTTCAAACCATTTTAGCAACAGTGCATCTATGACTGCATTGTCAGTACTAAATCAAAATATACATAAAGTGCAACAGCAAAAAAAATCCATAACCAAAAAGTCATACCTTTAACAGGAGAATCAGACCAAGCAGATGTACCCCTTGTACTGTTCCATGCCTCTAGTGCGCTGGACCTGCTAAGGAACTCTGGACGACTGTGTCTTCCTGTGACGTGTCTTCCTTTCTGCTGTAAAGGACTCCCACTCGCACCATTTGACTGATTCCTGCACAAAATCAATTTTATGTCTTGGTGTGAAAGCATACAAACAAAAATGACCAGCTGCAAATAAATCTGGCTAAAATGTTGTATCTAATCCAAATAACATAAAAACCATGGTCCATTGAAAATTCAAAGAATATCTCAATAAATGGTAATCCATTGTTCTAACATAAGTTTCTACTTTCTAGAGGAGTTACTATTTATCTGTCAGATACAAAAGATAATTAGATTTCGCAAATTTATTTCAAGGAAAATATATTATTACGAAGAACATTAATTGAATGATGAATCAGCAACGAATTATACCTAAAACATAGTTTAAAACTATTCCTGGTGAGATGCATTCATTTCTTCAATGCCTATTACTTATGCAAAAGAATGCACTGACTTACATTCTACCATGCCACTTCACAAAAGTGATAAGTTTGCAGATAACCAAGCAGGAAAGCAACGCTCCAATAGCCAAAGGAGTATCAAGAGTGCTCTGTAAAAAATAAAATAATGCAAAAGGGAATAACAGATGAGAAAATGCAACAGAAATCAATGAGAGTCTCTAAGGAGGCCCTAAAAATGACAACTCCATGAGGACTTTCAAATCAACAGTTGGATAAGTGTTTCAGATAGTTGAAATATTATTTTATTCAACATACAAGTCCTCAACCTTTAATTTGAAAGACCTCATGGAGTCTTCATTTTAAACGCAACCATGGACATTGCGCCAGTATATAAAACTACTCCGGGATCATGTGGACATAAGACATGCAAATAAAGACAGGTTTGCAGTGACTTTCTCCTCATAGTGTAGGCCAGAAACAAGTAATTTGTGCACAGTCCAACACTGATCCTCAAAGAGACAAGTATTTTATGTCTACTGAGAATAAATTTTATATAATACCTAAATCATAGAACACAAAGACGTGATCATATATTAAGGTTATTTCAATTATTCTCCTTTGACAAGCTTTACACGAAAATTGCTCGGAAACTTTGTTTGCACTTTTATCTAGGCACATACAGGCAGGATTATAGGATTCTTTCATCTATAGCATATACACAAACAATGTTTGTGTCTGCAGATGGGTACTTTTCTAAGGGTCCATGTATTATCCCACACTATTTATGTAAGCGCCAGGGTGCCCAAACTCGGCACAATAACCCTGGAATGCTTTCTACTTAATTACCAAGTATTCAGCCAAAATGAATGCAATAGAAAACCTGAGAGATGAACGTGATTCCAAAAAAGCGGATTGCCCACATAGCAAATTGGGCTACAACAACATCTACTGTTCCATCCTTTGAGATGAAAAGCTTCCTCCCAATCCAGTAACCTAGTGCAGCACCCATAAGGATAATCGCCACCAGTAAAAATTTAGAGATCTGCAAGAAAACAACAATGACAAGATAACTAAGGCAATATACTATCGTGTAATTGGAGAAGAAGTAACAGATGCAGGGTAATTAATCTTAACCATTATTCTGTCCAGTGTTATAATAACTATTATCATATTGATATGATTCTCTCGTTCAAAACTATTGATTCGCAAACAAGCTGCACAAGACATCCTGAAAGCATTATTGATTAGAATGCTGTTTGGAGCAGCCAACACCAAGGTACTCAGAAAGCAGAGCAAAGGTTCAGCTTCATGGGGGCTATCAGGGACTCAGGTGATATGGTTTCGTGTCATTTTAAGTTAGTGGGCTATTTGGTGCTGAAACTTCCTAGAAAAATAAAAGGAAGATGATACAATTTCCAACTTTATGTTGTTTCTTAAAGAGACTGGAAACAAAATAATTTTTTTTGTTTTAATTAAATTTGCTGATTGGGTCTCTGTTTTATATTCTTTTGTTTGGATTATGATTAAAAAAAAATGTGACAGTAGTAAACAGAAGTATAAGAAGTTGCTCTGTTTTGATTAGTTCGTCAAATTAAATGTGAAATTGCCTTTTAAGACACCAAACCTGTTTATGGGAGATTTAATTTGCTTGCCCTACCCCTTACTAAAAAGGGTTATTTACATGGGTTTGTGCATATGTGCTTCTTTGTTCTTTTCGTAAATAGGAATGGTGAAATCAAATAAAGAGGGAAGAGAGGCTAGGTCTAAGAGACATGGCAGATCTTCCTTGGCCAGGAAAGAATGGGCAGAGGCTTTCATTTATTTATTTCTTTTACAAATAAGTTTCTGAAATTTTCATCTCCAAAGTACCCTAGCCTATTCACTTAAGCATGTCTAAGTCAGCTTAAGTATCGTTCCAGGCAGAAGGACTCGAATGTTACATTTCAACACTCTGAGAACAAAGCTTGGACCTTTTGGAAGTGGAACAAAGATGTTTGCAATAGTTATTTGCCCAAAAAATACATAATGAGCTTTTATGACTATATGCCAAATTCAACCCAACTATGCCTTTGTTCCTAAAGAGACAGATCTCAAATAAAAATTTGGATGCTTAACAGTCTTCCAGGGCCATAAACTCATGAATTAAACTGTCTTTCACAGTTTCATCCTCTTGATTTCTTGTCTCTTACCAACTATTCCTCTCTGTAATAACTCAAGAAACTCACTCTTCTATTCTTCTAACAAGATTTCTGATATCTGTGTAGGCATCATGAACCATTTCATTTTGATATTGTTACCTCATCCACCCTTCAATTGGTGCCAAAAACTAACCCTCCTTCCTAATTGTAGTCTCTGTGCCACGAATCTGCCACATAAGCCGAGGTAACCTCATTTACCTGGACCTGACCTTAGCCCCTAGGCAAGAAGCCCTAAATGGGCCTGGAGTCCTAAAGGGACTTGAGTTTGGATGGTACTTGGAGAATGAGTCTAACTTGGTCCTACTCCAAGAAGAACTAATTCGAGAAGAACAAAGAAGCCTAATTCTCCCATTCAAAAAAAAAAAAAA
>BDJD01011995.1:3877-29042 GCA_002564525.1 Rosa multiflora | reverse complement strand
ATGCAATTAATATGAATTCTTTATTTTTAACCGAAATTGAAACTTTCTCTGAAATTTCATTAAATTTGAAGTACCGAAATCAAAATCGAAACCGAAATTTGAAACCTTGGGTAAGACTAGTATTACACAAACGGTGTTTTTATATGCATTGTCTGAATTCAACTTGTACGCTATTTAGTGTGGAACAATTACAATTCAACTTGTACGCCATTTGGTCAAGGTTGAGTGATCTATATATTGTGGAACAATGACAATTCAACTTATACTCATTGACAATTCAACTTGTACGCCATTTAGTCAAGGTTGAGTTAGTCAAGGTTGAGTGATCTATATATTGTGAAACATTGACAATTCAACTTGTACGCCATGATTAATGAAATGAGGCTAGTGCGGCTGTCCTCAAGCCTTGATTAATGAAATTGCAGAATACAAGGGGGGACATAGAGCCTGAACCCCAGATGACAATAAGCATAAAGAGCACATCCTGAAATAATACCAGAACTCTCCACAAAATTTATGTAATCTAACGAGCACCAATTAGCAAATAGTGCACGAATTACTACTCCATTTTCTTTGACATAGCGGTGACATACCGGAAAGATAACTCTATAACGAAGAAGCATCATTACAAATAGCACAGCTTTCCCACTTTGTTGTCGCACAGAAATAAATCTGGCGGCACTCAAATGCACATACCCAAATTATGCCTTTGCAAAACTTGCAGAAGTAACGCTTCAAACCGCTAGGCAACTCAACAACCAAGATTGCCCTCCTTGACAGGGGACTTGGGGGACTTGTACTTACATGGCCATTTGCCAAGCATAATTAGCTACAATGAGCCACGCTCATACTGCCGCCAACGACACCAACAGCTATCGAGGGTGTGACCTACGGAAACACAGCCAAACTGGCTATCACCCGAGCTCCGGCTCATCCCGAGTCCACAGCTGACGAGCCGCCACGTGCCGCACCAACATCGCCTCGCTGAAGCATCAGAAGTGGGGAACTGAAGCATCAGTCCCACATCGAAAACAAGGAAGAGATCAGTCTCTTCCCCACCTATAAAAGGTCCACTCATCTCTCCTCATTAATTACGCATTTACTACTTACCTAATGTTATTCTGTCAACACAAATACATTGACTGATTTGGGCATCGGAGAAGAGAAGACCGCCAACCTCGGTCTCCTCTAACGCCTTTTGTATTTTACTTGACAGATAGCGGAAGCAACCAAGAGATCACAAGTAGCGGTTCACCCCTCAAACCAGCGTTGACCAAGGTTCAGCTACCGCTGAATCTTAGACATTAACATTGGTACCGTCTGTGGGAACCCTTGAGTAAAAGGTCATCCCACCATAACAATCACCATGACTAACGGTAGCGGGGGAAATGCCAAAGGGCAAGCTCACTAGTCCGTCAATCCCCAACCCACCAACCCCGCGATAAACATTAACCCTTATTCAATCCTCTGATCAATCCCAGCATGGAACCCTAGGACCCCCCCCCCCCTCCCCAAATTTCAACAAACTGAAGTAATAGCGGAGGCTCATCCAGGCAACAATCGCCGCCCGCTGGTGACGCAACCACCCTAATCTTGGAAAGGATGCAGCAACTAGAGTAGAGACTGATTCGGGCCGAGGCGGGCTCTCCAGCACCAGTTTAAAATCCTCTCTTCGCGTCAAGACCAGTTCCATTCACCACCAAGATTCAACAGGCCATCAGGCCAGCACATGCAAAAACGCAAAAAATGCCACCATATAACGGCCTCACTTATCCCTTCGTCCATATGGACACCTTAAAAAAAGTCACTAACAACAAGGGGTTCGATGACGCCACCCTCTGCCACTTGTTCAGTAAGACATTGGATAGTGAGGCAATGAGCTAGTTCTTCGAGTGCCCACCGGGATCCATCGACTTATTCCATGCGCTATTAAACGCTTTCTTGCCTCGGTTCGTCCTGTTAGCCTCCACACATCACAACACTAGCCAATTGTTCAGGGTCAAGCAGGGCACAGAGGAAGCATTGAAGGCATAAGTCACCAGGTGAAGAGCGGCTGCATCTCGGTGCTGCGATCTTGATAAGACAATGGCACCGGCAACCTTTAAACAAGGACTCCTAAAAGGACCATTTCTTTATCATCTCAACTACAATCATCCAAACGCCGCGTATGACCACGTCATGAGCGAGGCCGTCCTCCACGCGCAAGCAAAATTCATCACATAAGAAGAAACCCCACCACCTCCGCCAACGCCATCAAAGTCCATTCAGCCCTCCTCCAGCCAGCAGGAGACCGCTAACAAAACCCCTACTGCACCTCCGACTGACAAAAAGAGAGAGTGGCAGCAAAACAACTACCAAAGCAAGCGACAAAAGGATCAACATTACCACAACAAGAGCAATCGCTCATCCCACGGAGATAACCGTAGCAAGCAGGCTGTGTCATCCCAGCGGTATGCAGTGTTCACAGTCCTCATGGCCTCGTATGAAGAGATATACTACCAATCCAATGACCAAATCCCACCACCACCACTAAGAAAATACCCAAGAGTGGGCAAACCAAGGAACACCGGCAAGTGGTGCAAATACCACGAGGACAGCGGTCACAACACCAATAATTGCAACGCTCTCAAAACGGCAATTGAGACTTTGTATCGTGATGGCAAGCTGGAACAATTCAAGGTGAGGCAGCCACCGCCAGTGGTCGCCAATACCGAGTCCATGCCACGCATCAATACCATTGACAGCTGCGCTCCTATCAGCAACATGTCTCATAGGGCTAGGAAGCGATATGCATGCGCCAGCCACCCCAAAGAAGTTTGCAACATCCGCTATGAGAGATCCGCTAAGCTACCAAGATCTGGGTGGGAACCCATAACCTTCTCCGAAGAAGAAGAGCGCAGAGTACATCTCCCCCACGACGATCCATTCCTCATCGATGCCATGCTCGAAAAATGGTCCGTGGGAAGGGTCCTCGTTAACAGCGGGTCCGCTGTGAATGTCATCTTCAATGGCTGAAACAACCAACTCCAGCAGAACAGAAAGCTACTCCACGATCACAAGTCGTTGCTCAGCTTCTCCGACGAAGTTACACAACCACTGGGTTCTGACTACATGAGCCTAGCTATCGGCGCTAGCCCATGCACAACAGAGATACATACAGAATTTATTGTTGTCAATTACATCAGTTCCAATAATGCCATCATTGGCCGCCCGACACTTAACAAGCTGAAGTGCATCATTGCCGGGTATATGCGTCTCATGAAGTTCCCTACACCCAATGGCACGGGCTGTGTGAAAGGAAGCCAACAGCTAGCTCGAGAGTGGTACTCAACAACTGTAGCACGGTTGATGTGCCGCCATGAGATCCTAATGGTAGGAAATCATATGTCACTGACGGATGCAATTGAAAACCCTAGAGATAGAGAAGAGAAGTATGTGAAAAGGGAGCCGGTCAACCCAGAAACGTCCTTGCAAGTTATCAGCATCTCTGACGAACACCCTGAGAGGACGGTCTGCATCGGCGCTCAGCTTGCCCCAGAGATAGTGGCAGAACTCACGCAATTTATGCGGGATAAGGCCGTTGTATTCGCATGGTCCTATACTGACATGCCGGGCATTTCCCCTGAAATCATCACGCACAAGTTGAGCATCAAACTGTCTTTCTATCCGATCAAACAGAAGCGAAGGGCCTTTGAAAGATATCGTGCAATAGGGGAAGATGTCACCAAGCTACAAGGCACCAGATTCATCCGCCAAGTCAATTATTCCCAATGGATTTCCAACTTGGTCATGGTGAAGAATCCTAGCGGGAAGTGGTGAATGTGTGTGGACTTCAAGGGTCTCAACAAGGCATGCCCCAAGGATAGTTTCCCACTACCCCGCATTGATCAGCTGGTCGACGCAACAGCTAAACACGTGCTACTCAGCATGATGGACGCCTTCTCCGGATACAATCAAATCAAGATGCACCCCAGTGACCAAGAATGCACAACCTTCATAACCGACAAAGGCCTATACTGCTACAATGTCATGCCTTTTAGATTGAAGAACGTTGGAGCAACATACCAGCAGTTGATGAACACCATGTTCGTGGAACACCTTGGGAAAATAATAGAGGTATACGTGGACGACATGCTAGTCAAGAGCATCAAGGCCAACAGACAACACGTGGCAAACCTTCGCGTCATATTCGCCATTCTCTTTGCCTACGGTATGAGCCTCAACCCCGAGAAATGTTTTTTCAGTGTCACTGCTAGCAAATTTTTGGATTACATCGTTAGTGAACGAGGCATAGAGGCTAACCTTGACAAGGTGCAAGCCATCCTCAACATGAAATCCCCGGTGTATAAGGTGCATGTTCAGAGCCTCCAGGGCAAGCTCACCGCCCTTTCTCGCTTCATATCCAAACTCACCGACTAGTGTCTCCCATTCTTCAAGGCTATGAAGAGGACCCACAAGAAAGAAATTGACCGTACCCCGGATTGTGATGCGGCATGTCAAAGTTTGAAGGAGTACTTAGCGGTAGTCCCACTTCTCTCCATTCCTGTACAGGGTAAGATACTCTACATATATCTAGCGGTATCCCCATCAGTGGTAAGCTGTGCCATCGTACGAAGAGAAGGACATGACAAGCTCCCAGTATTTTACGCCGGCAGAGGTATGAAAGGTGCTGAGACCAGGTACACCCCCCTGGAGCAGCTCTCTCTGGCACTTATCGTCGTCGCACGACGTCTTCGCCAATACTTTCAAGCCCATACAATCCACGTCCTGACAAATCAACCGCTGAAACAGGTAATGCAAAACCCAGAGCGGACGCCTCAGCAAGTTCGACATCAAATATAAGCTGCCAACCGCCATGAAAGGCCAAGCGGTAGCCGACTTCATCACTGAGCTCACTGAACATCAGGATGAACCCATCCTTAGGGCCAAAAAAGCCAACACTGAAATGACAACCGCTAAGGAACCAAAACCCAAGCAACAGTCAGACTGAAACCTCAATGTGGATGGCTCCGCCTGTGCCAAGGCCTGTGGCGCCGGAGTTAACTAGACGGGACCAGGGGCCTGTGGAATACTCGCTGAAATTCAACTTCACAGCCTCAAACAACATGACGGAGTATGAAGCACTCATTGCAGGCTTGCTCCTCGCCATCGACTCAGGCACTGACATCGTCAACATATTCAGCAACTCCCAGTTAGTGGTCAACCAAGTCAACGACAGCTTCCAAGCCAAAGACAAACAGTTACCGGCATACTTGGGATTCGTCAAAACGCTCCTCAGGAAATTCAAATTCCACACCATCACACAGATCCTCAGAGAAAAGAACGCCAAGGTAGATTCTCTGACAAGGTTGGCAACTGTTCAACCACACCAAAGTCTGGCAGACACAAGGGTGGAATACCTTGACAAGCCAAGCATCACCAAAACCCTAGCAGAAATTTTCAACATCAAAGTAAACCCCAGCTAGATGGATGAAATAATCGAATACATGCGCAATGGAATGCTGCCAACCGAGAATGTTGAAGCACGGCAACTTAAGCGGAGGGCAACCCACTATAACATACAGAATGGCAAGTTTTACCGCCAAGAGTTCACCCATCCCAACTTCCAATGCCTAACCCAGAGGAAGGAAAGGTCGTTTTGGCAATGATACAGGCCGAAGAATGTGGAAACCACTCAGGCGCCAGATCTCTGACCAATCGCACCATGCGGCAAGGGTACTTCTAGACTACGCTCGGTGACAACGCTAGAGAAGTTCCAAGAACTGCCATAAGTGTCAGCAATATGCTGACCTCCCACATGCCCCGACAGAGCCTCTCTCTATAATCATCAGCCCATGGATTCACTCCACTTGGGGCCTCGACCTAGTTGGAAAATTACCAACCGCTAGGGATCAGTTCAAATACATCATCGTCACCATCGACTACAACAGCAAATGGATCGAGGCCGAGCCGCTGACGACAATCACTACCTCCAAGGTAACCCATTTCCTCTGGAAGAACATCTATTGTTGGTACGGCATTCCCCATACCATCATCGCAGACAACAGAGCACAATTCAACAACAAGGAGATCATATCTTTTACCGCCAATCTGGGCACCAAGATGAGCTTTGCATCTGTAGCTCACCCCCAAACCAACGGACAAGTTGAAGCGACAAACAAGATAATCAAGAAGCTGCTAAAAAAGAAACTTGACGACGCCAAGGGTTTGTGGGCAGAGAAGCTCCCGGAAGTTCTGTGGGCCATCAGGACAACCCCACCATCTGCTAATAGTGAAACAACATTTTGCATGATGTTTGGGACTGAGGCCGTCCTACTCATCGAGGTCACCCAACCTACCGCTAGGGACGAAGGCTACTGTTCCAAGACCAATGCGGAGGGTATCAACCTCGACAAAGATCTCCTCGAGGAAAAGCGCCATTAGGCCCATTTGCACAACTTGCAAAACAAGCAATGGGTATCGCATTTCTACAACAACAGAGTCAAAGCTCGGAACCTCTAACTTGAGGACTAGATAATGAAGGAAGTCATTCCACCACCAATGGCGCTCCGTCCCACTTGGGAAGGACCATACCAAATTGTAGAAGTCACCAGCCCCGACACTTTCTACTCAAGGGACAAGGATGCCGTTACAATGACCCACCCTTGGAATACCGAACACCTCCGGTATTACTACAAGTAATTATACCGCTGACCCAAGAGCATCTTGACTTAGCTAAATTTTTGTATAATATTTAGCTAAGGGAAGCTACCCAGCAGGTACTCTCCTTCTTTTGTAAACACTAATTTCTCAGCTATCAATGAAACGAGGAATTATTCAAACCATTGTTCTCCATAGCACAAGTTAACTGGCAACGCCAACAACATTCAGCGGACCACATCCGCTACATCGTGCAGTTGGAACAATTTTAATTCCCTTAATGTTTCATTGATTAACAAAAGCTTAAGTCAGGCTCTAGCAGTATACTAGCACCCAAGCAACACAAGTATTTGTCGACAGCTCGGGTACTCGAAAAATTCCCTGAAAATTTCCACTAACTCATTGTGTCGTGTACTTTATTATCCAACACTTAAATTGAAGATTTCAATTTATCAAAATTTCTGAAAATATTCTCGAGCACTTTGGCAATTGTCGAGATCGCGAAAAAATTTCTAGTACGATCATCAATAAGTTCAACACATTTTTCCGGGGTTCGCACCAGCCTTCGTCAAGGCATGCTTGAATTCCAGTGACCGCTTGTAGGCCTCTACAGCAGTGGCGTCTGCCTGGTCCCTTTCACTGCTCAGACGGGTCACCTCGACTTCCAACCGCTTCAACTCTGCTGCCTTGGTGGCGGCTTCGCGCTGAAGAACCTCGGCAAGCCTGCCCTTCGCCGCCACCTGCTCCTGCAACAGGGCCATATCTTCCTCCAACTGCACCACCCAATTGTTTCGCTCAACATCCCTGTCGACTGTAACATCCAGCTTGCCCCGAATGTCTACCAGGTCCAGCTCTGACTTGGAGAGGAGGCGCTCGGTCTCTGCCAGCTCCTTGGACGTCTCCTCCAACTCCCCACGGAGACCCTCAGCTTCGTCCCTCAATAGGCAATGACTTCGACGCCGTCAGAAATAACTCATGCAGCCCGACTGACAAGTGCCTAAAGGTTGAGCTAAACGGTGACTGCTGGAGGGCCGTCGGGCGCACCGTCCCATCCATCCCGCCAAACCTGAGCTACTCATAAAGGTGGAAAAGAAACTCCCGCACTGGATCGGCCAGAAACTCGGCGTACGAGGCAAAGGAATCTAGCTCGCTCGTCAGCACCTCCCCGGCGGTGGCCACCGTCACCTTCTGCAAAGCCTGCTTCGCCATCTTCTATTAGCGGGCCTCAATTGTCACCGAGTCATCTGCATCATCACCTTCATCGGCTTCATTTTGCTACCGCTTCTTTTGGAGAGGCCCCTTTGTGGCACCCACAGAGGTAGGCCTCGGAGGCTCATGCTGTTCCAAACCCGCAATGGTAACGGGTTCCTTCACCGGCACAGTCCTCTCCCACTAGACCCCACAACGCTGAGCAGCCACTTTCTCCCTGACTCTCTCCGGGGCACCACTGACCCTGTTCCCTCCGGCAGCCCCACGCTTGGCGCGGGCATCAGGCAATATGACAGTCTACCTGGCGGCGGCAAGATAGGAATGGTGAGGCATCGACATTACAACCTCCACCTCCGATTGGCTCAAAGCCTAGGATTGCGGATCAACGACAGTGTACCGCTCATTCAGGCCGGCGACATACATCCCCTCTAGATAATTTTGCAGCTCAGCATTATCCATGGCTCTATCACAGCGCGTTAGTCAACAGGGCTAACGACAACCTATGATAGGTTGGAACTCCAACTTAATCCTAAATGTCGACACCTGCTCGTTCACCCCAGGGTCATACTCTCAGCCCTCAGTCGGAACGCAGTAGGTCGACCGCTAGGGGGACATTGAATCTTTCAAATTCTCAATCAACTTGGGAGCTCCCGTACGACTAGTAAGGTAGACTTGTCCGCTGCAACCCTGGCGCTTCACATATACAAGCTCGTAAAAATGAAGAACCTCTACCACGGTAGGAACTTCGTAGCCGGACAACCGCCAGAGGGAGTTCAGCGCCATCAGCAGCCTCCACATGTTACGGAAAATTTCCCTGAATGAGAGGTCAAACTCGCAAATCAGAATCTGAAGGTTTGGCAGTAGCAGAAATGTGACGCCCTGGCAGAACATGGCCTCGTGCACAACGGCATAACCGGCCTACAGAAACAACGTATTCTCTTCTTTCTTCGGTAAACGCAGCTTCACCACGCCAGGGAGGCGAAACACCCACTTCAGCCTTGTGATTGAGGACGGAGTCATCCCCCGCCTCGTCAACCGGAGTACCATCGCGGAGGACTCAGGCAAACTCTATATTCCCCTCAGTGGCGTCATCCCCATGCGCGGACCCACTAGCAATACTATTACTCACTAACCTTTCCTGTTGCTGCTTGCGGGCGGCATTTTCCTCTCCCAACGTCGAGGTTTCGGGGCCCCCAACACGAGCCATAGCTACTTCCCAAGGTATAGTTTGTAGTGGTTCCGGCAGTGAGGTTCCTGCAAGGGCAGACGGAAGCAATGAGTCAATAAAAATCCTATCCGAACCGCTGAGCGACACGTCATACCCGGAATCCTCACTGCTCGAGATCTCTACGACGCTAGCCATCACAAACACCCTAAAACCCAAGTCAGTTAGTTCCAAGTGGATCTAAACTATTCCTATGTCAGATTTCATCCAAGAACACCAAGAACAATCATACCCAGAAAACCCATAAAAACACCACAAAAATAAAACAACATATATACATCCAAACCCAGATTCGACCATCTAGCAAACCCATAACCATTAACCTTCTGCCAAAAATGCCTAAACCAATCCACAAACCCTTCTAGACCCTCAAACACGTCACAGAATGGCTACAACGAATTCGAAAGGAAAACTTATCAAATGGTAGAAACAACAAACAATCAAAGAAACACGAGAGCCAGGTCACCAACCTGAAGTATGGGAGGTGTATGCAATTGACGATGTTTGTTTTTGCTTCAAGGAGTCTCTTTCTTCCAAGATCAGCACCCTCACTCGACTTGCAGAACCTACTCCTCAACTCTCAGATAGCAAAGCTTCAAGACGATGATTCAGGTTTGAAGTGTACAAAGTGCCAAACCCCCTTGGTTCCCCCTCTTTTATGTCAACATCAAGCAAATTTGAACAGTCAACAAAAAACACTACATCACACCGGAGCCATACACGTGCCCCACGATCACACCCACTATCCGGATTAACCAAGCATCACCTCAGTTACCCACATAATACTTACTCGCATTAATGGAGAAACGACGGGCGTGCTGAGAAGACGTGCGCCTACACGCCAACCCAATGCATGGCAGACACGTGTCGGACTCTGTCAGATGAAACGTCTATCCAAAGCAACCGTCATAAGCAGGCATACCAATTTGCAAGCGAGACAGTCTCCACTAAGCGCAACACCGCCAGCAGAACTTCTCATTTTCATCATGCAAGCGAGAGTCTCCGCTAAGCGCAACACTGCTAGCGAAACTCACTATCTTACAAGAGAAGGTTCCCGCTACGCTACATTGGGTTAAGCAGCGCTTTTTACCGGTACCTCTAAGCAAAGAGAATCCCGCCAGCGGCAACTCTAGAGGCCACGCCTCCTAACGACAACAACAGCCACGCGGCGTTGCAGTAAGGTTTTCTCCCCCTGGAAAGAGAAAAGGGACAGGCCAACATCGTCAGACAACGACCCTGATCAGGCAACTGACCCCCGATGCTTCGGTATCAAAGATTAGGCTCGCTACCTAACATCCACTACTCAACGTAGCACCCCTCATCAAACAAACAACCGGCCAAACGGAGACCTATCTTATCCGAGGAGTGGGGGACTCCCTGGGCAGCTTAGCAGCATGGGCCCACCCGAAAGGGTATAAAGTGCTTGCTTAGAACAAATCCATGGTTGACAACGCACTGACGCTAATAATGCATTTGCAAAACTAATAGCAGTAACGCTTCAAACCGCTAGGCAACTCCCCAACCAAGATTGTCCTCCTTGACTGGGGACTTGGGGGACTTGTACTTACATGGGCATTTGCCAAGCATAATTACCTACAATGAGCCACGCTCATACTGTCGCCAGTGGCACCAACAGCTATCGAGGGTGTGACCTACGGAAACACAGCCAAACAGGCTATCACCCGAGCTCCGGCTCATCCGGATATCACCGCTGACAAGCCGCCACGCGCCTTGCCAACATCACCTCGCTGAACCATTAGAAGTTGGGAACTGAAGCATCAGTCCCACATTGAAAACAAGGAAGAGATCAGTCTCTTCCCCACCTATAAAAGGTCCACTCCTCTCTCCTCATTAATTACGCATTTACTACTTACCTACCGTTACTCTGTCAACACAAATACATTGACTGACTTGGGCATCAGAGAAGAGAAGACCGCCAACCATGGTCTCCCTCTGACGCCCTTTGCATTTTACTTGACAGATAGCGGAAGCAACCAAGAGATCACAAGTAGCGGTTCGTCCCTCGAACCAGCATTGACCAAGGTTCAGCTAAAGCTTAATCTTAGACATTAACAGAGTTAGTCAAGGTTAAGTGATCTATAAATTGTGGAACAATGACAATTCAACTGGGTTCCAGCCATAAAAAAAAAAATAAAGTAAATCACATTCACATTATCAATATACAGCACAATTATAATTACATATAGATAAAAACACCAGTTTAGCAACCTACTACAATACTAGTTAATTACTCGTACATATTAAATATCACAATTCTATTATAAATGTATAATTTTAGAGAGGCTACATTGTAAATAGGTTTATTATAGGTTAGTTTTTTTTTTTTTTTGAAATGGGGCTGGTGCGACTGTCCACAAGCCTTGATTAATGAAATACAGAATATAAGGGGTGGACATAGAACTTGAACCCCAGATTACAATAAGCATAAAGAGAACATTCTGAAATAATACCAGAACTCTCCACAAAATTTATGTATTTTAACAAGCACCAATTAGCAAATAATGCACGAATGGCTACTCCATTTGCTTTGACATAGCGATGACATACCGGAAAGATAACTCTATAATGAAGAAACATCATTACAAATAGCACAGATTTCCCACTATGTTGCCACACAGAAATAAATCCAGCGGCACTCAATTTCATCATGCCACTAGGAGGTTGCGTCCATTTGATCAATCAAATAGCTCGTCGCCTCGCTAGGCCAAACAAGGCACACTAAGTATGCATACTGAGACCAACCCCACGTCGCCCTACCAAATAATGGAAGGGCCGGCAATAAGCCACATATTACTAGAAATAAAAAACAGAACATCATAAAATAAAAAGAGAGACAAGCTGGGCCAAAAGCCGAAGCCGAAGCCCAACCTTCATTCAGCCCAAGCCCAAGTTGCAGATTACATTGGCCACAGCACCACCATCCCGTTTGCATCTCTCTCGTCGTTCCATAACCGACAGCGCCTCCGCCGGCACCCACTATGCGTTAGGCGAACGCAAGTCGACCCACTAGCCCTGCATCGTTTCCAAACCTTCCCCTCTCCAGATCGGATCCAGACGCAGCAAACCCGATCAAAAATTTTTGATCAGATCCAAATCCGGTAGAACCCAGCCTCGCCAACCTCTCCAGATTGAATCCCCACGACCACTTCCCTTTCCTGAAGCAACCTCCAAGCAAACAGGACAGCGCAACCATCACCAAGCAGCCTATACTCCGGCTAAGCTTTCTGCGGGACAACCCACCACCGGACACGAGGTCTTCTCTGGCCCGTCTGACGACGACGCCACGAGGGATTGCCGTCGGACATGGCATATATGTTCTCAGTTTAGGCGCAAGCGCAGCGCGTTTTCTCTATGTTAGTTCTTTTCTTTCTATTCTAATCCCTTTAGACTCTACTTGGACATTTTCATATACATGATCAGTGTGCAATGCTTTTATTATTATAGGCTAGGTTAGTTTAATCTATGTAAAAATTTCATTCAAAAAAATCATTTTATAAATGCAATTAATATGAATTCTTTATTTTTAACCGAAATTTGAAACCTATGGGCCCCCCCCCCCCAAGCCCCCCCCCCCTCTCTCTCTCTCGAGTGTGGAAAGTCAGAAGAAGCTCCCTAGCTTCTATGTAACAATGTAAATGTAGGGCAGTTATTTAAGGATTACTCTCTGAGTTGACTTGACCTCTTATCAGGGCTTGTCCTATTTAAGGGACACCTGAGGAGCAAACCAAGCAAGCAATCTGCCGGCGCATATTGAGCATAGTAAGTTGTTATTAATTATTCTTATGCCACATGGAGTTTTGCAATCTAGCTTGAATTCACATTTTGTTGTTGTTTTTCATCTGGCTGATCGAAATATTAATTTGTTTAATTAATTGTGGTGGCAGAAATCATCTTCACAGTTAATCACGACAACACATCAAGAGGAAATATGAAAGGAGCTTTCGACATAGAAAATGTTCGCCCAGCTGCAAATTTATTTGCGGAGCCTTGCATCTACAGAGTTCCTGAACGACTACGGTGTCTAAATGACAAAGCTTACACACCTCAGGCAGTCTCTATAGGTCCATTTCATCACGGCAAGGAAGGCTTGATAGTCACAGAAGAGAACAAAGACAAGTACCTGCAAAATCCTGTTCTATTTAGAAGCGAAGCGATAGTATGGGAACTGGAAGCAAGACTGCGCAATTGTTACGCAGACATCATAGATGAGCAGTTCAGTGATGACTTTGTCACAATCATTGTGAAAGATGCCAGATTCATCATTGAGGTCTTATTGAGGTATCGTTTCCCAAAATTGAGACATGACAATGCTAGCATGTTAACCGAACCCTGTTTGTCACAGTTACGACGTGACATGGGGTTGCTTGAAAATCAACTGCCATTTTTTATTCTTGAAAAGCTTTTTGACCCAGAAAGTATCACCGGTCTCTCTCCTTCGGATAGAGAGGGGCTTTCGGTGAAGAAACTCTCTTACAATTTCTTTAAACCTCTAATGCACATAGATGAGGGAACAGAAGGCAACTTGGAGAACATCATCTGTTCTTCTAAACCACAACATTTTGTTGATCTTCTAAGAGGTTTCTATGTAAGAGACCACTACATGAAAGCAAAAGGTAAAGGAAAAATGAGGACTGTACCAAGCGTAAAAGAGCTGCAACAAGGTGAAGTCATGTTTGAGGTACTAGATTCGAGCAACAACTTACTTGACATAAAATTCCATGCTCATACTAAGACTCTGAAAATTCCAAAACTTATAATAAGTCATGAAACTGAGCTCACTATCAGGAATGTTCTTGCCTTTGAGCAATGTCATCACACTCTTGCCGAGAATTACATGACGGATTATGTTGTGTTCATGGATCGTTTCATGAGCACCCAAGAAGATGTGAAGCTACTAGTTAAGAAAAGAATTGTCAAAAATATGATCGCTGCGGACGCCACAGGTACTATCAGCCCTGAGGGCTCAGCTAAGGATATGATCAAGAAGCTTACTGAAGGGGTTATTGTAGACCCAAATAGCTTCTATTTTGCTGAACTTTGCCAAAACGTCGACAAGTACTGCAGATCACCCAAGTTAGTTCAGAAAACGCTTGCTATTGTTTTTTTACTTCTAAGCATTACTGCAAACATATTGCAGGGTATCATTTGGACGCAGAAATGTTCCAAATGATATTGTTTTTCATGTCGTAGTGAATGAGTGATTGAAGTGTTTATTTATCCAGTGTTGTTGAACTTTAGATTGATGCTATTGAAATCTGTGTACTTTACTGTTTTTACAGTAAACAATAAGATAAATAAGGATTGAGCTGTCATTGTAAAAGGTGAGATTTCTTTATAACAGTGTTTGTTAGTTTGGCTGTTGATATAATGAATTCAACCTCTAATTCAAATAAAATTGTTCAACTTGAATGTGTAAATTAATTTTTATTTTTTTGTTTTTTAATTGGGTATCAATCCATAAAAGCGTAAATGAATGTAACGTTACACAATGACTCACTCGAATAGCTGGACTATAACAAAATTGAGCCAAGACTAAGAAACCCTAAACTAATCTAACATAACGTTACCCTACACTCAAGCTCCAAGTAACTAATAACCTTACATAATCAAGAAAGGCCTCAATCACAGTCAAAAGCCTTCCCCAATTTATTCATGATCCTAAAACACAAAGGGCTTTTCCCTAAGACTACCAACTGAAAAGTTGACCAAAAAAAAAAAAAGACTACCAACAGAAATAGTTATTTGGTCAAAACAAAAACCCAACAAAAGAGACCAGTTCATTGCCCCAAAACCTAACCCTAGACAGTAAGGCCCAAGACCAAAAAGCCTAGCACGGCAACCAAGTTATTGCTGTCACCACTACAAGAAATTTGGGTATATGCAACGGGTTTATATGCAAGGAGTCAAAATTCCTTGCAATTGGTTGACTTATACAAAGAATTTTGTGAATCTTTGCATCTGGCTCTTTGTGTTTGCAAGGAATTCAATGATTCCTTGTACTTGGTTTTCTGAAATCTAAAAAATGGTAAATTCCTTGTATATTGATTTAGAATCCTTGCAATTATTGCTGGGCGGGATTTTTTAGCACGCTCCAAAATCAAAATTGCAACGATTTGACTCGATTCGTTGTTTTTTTTTTTTTGTGGACTCCTCTCGGAGCCTTTATCACTAGACTGACTCTATCACAATTGGTCCTTCCAGATCGATGAAGAACACACCAAAAATACCAAAACCCCAAATCCAACTGTGAATGGTGGCGAATCTGGAACTCATGAACACTCGCACTCAAACTCAACCCCAAAAGTCAACAACGCAACGTTCTCCATCTCTCATGTCATCATCGCCACCTATCTCTGCTTTCTTGCTCGCACTCACTCAATTAGTTTGGTTCTTCTTTATTGCTTGCAAGGTTCTCCCTTGATCTCTGGATATAATTTGGTTTTTTTTTTCAATTCAGTTTGCCTAGGGTTTCCCTAATATGATTGCATTTGGGTTTCAAGACTGGGCTTTTTGTTTAGGCATTGCCCTCTCTGTCGACCTCTCAAGTTTGTTAAAGCTTCAATTTTTTTGGGTTATATGTTTAACTGCTCTTTTGTTTGTTTTGAATTTTTCCTTTCTTGCGTTTTTGCTTGGTTGTAGGTTGAATTGTTCTGGTGATGCCGATTGAAATTACTCGTGAATGTGTACTTGAGGTATTGTAACATTTCTAGATCCTCCCGTTTAAGATGTTCAAAATGTGAATATCGATGGTTGGATTTCTTTGGATGAATACTTTCACATTGCTCTTGGAGTCTTGGTATAGTTTGAAACAGTTTTCACTATATTTTTTTCCCTCATCATGTTATATTAGCTATTTTGTTGACTACATTCCTATCGCACTTCATTATCTCCCTAATTTTGGATTTACTCTTGGAACTTTATTACACTAAGTTCGAAGATTAACTTATTTGAAAAGTGGGACTTTGATTGTTGATGCTGGTGTGTGAGCATTTGTGTGATTATTTCAGATATGAAAGTTATAGGTGATTTGAGTTGCTAGCTTAAATTTATTGTGCAGATAGCCAAATAGTAGTAATAAGAACAAAAAATAGAAGAAAGAACACAGAAACAGAAACAAAATTGATCACCTCTATAGTTCTAACGGACCTTCAAAGTGAAAGCCAGTCACTTTAGTGCATGAGAAAGTACCTTAAAAGAATAAACTAATAACATTCTCGAAAAGTATCAAGTATGTAGTGAGTTGAAGCTCCATTGTTACTGAAACTTGATACTTCCAGGCCCATTATCTTTTTCATTTCATATCCTAATACCATAAACTCGTCTTGCACTCAATATATGGTGTAGCATGTTAACAGATATTTTACTAATAGTACTAATGCATTTTCAGAATGAAAATGTTGTCTAACTGTATTCACTATCTCTGCAGCAAACGCTCTAGCTACCTAAGTAATGTTATAGATAGATTCCTTCAACTTCTTTGAAGAAATTTACTCAGCTTTCACTTGATT
Organism: Rosa multiflora; assembly: GCA_002564525.1. Classification (NCBI taxonomy): domain Eukaryota; kingdom Viridiplantae; phylum Streptophyta; class Magnoliopsida; order Rosales; family Rosaceae; genus Rosa; species Rosa multiflora. Next base: position 12,440 of record BDJD01011995.1, on the reverse strand, counting down.
GTTGTCTCTTTGCTATAGAAATGTTCTGAGAGATCACTTGATAATCATGCCTATTACTCTACTAGTGCATTCTTTGCAGTTGGATCATTATTTTTCCAGTTGTAAAATCAATCCTCTCAAGTTTGAGCTTGCTATATATTCTAGTATGCAGTTATATTAATTAACCTCAATCTGCAATTGTTATGTGGAGTATACGTTATATTGGATTTTTGACTTTTTTGGAGTGTGCCTCTGTATCCATACTCTGAAATCAAGTCACTTCTAGTGTAGGATAGTTCAAGCTAACTTCTTGAAACTAGTTCAAAATGGTTGATAGCAACGCATCATCTGCAAAGGTACATAGCTGACTCAACTGTTCTGCCATCTTAGAAGATCGTGCTGAATCCAAAAGTAGTACAATAAAGCATTTTATGCACCTGTTCTGTTTGAGGATTAAAGAATAAAAGAGTGACTCTCCAACACAAATATGGTTAGTTATGTAATTGGTTTAATTATAATTGGATATTGGATAAAATTTCAGTGATGTCCTAGTCTTATTTACATATACATTGAGTAATGCTTATTTACTGTCCACTATGTGCAATTTCTTTTGCAAGTGAACTGGGAGTTTTGTTCCTATCTTTTACTTTATGGCATATGGGGGGTTTGAGATCATATAGGCTAAATTTAATGGCATGTAAATATATCTGATCACAGCTAATTGTCAAGTGATGCTATACGTATATTATTATGTAAATCTATGCAATTGGAGGCTATGCAATTGGAGTAGGGATAAAACGGTAGAAGGATACTTCTTTTAACTTTAATGGTCCAGTCACTAGTCTTATTATTATTACAATAGTAAAGCTTTGGATGTCAATGAGCAATTTTCCTGTTAAGTGATATAGTTGTTACTCGTTTTCTTCATCTCTATCTCTCATATCATATTAGGTCGTCATTGGAAATCTGTTAGCTTAAACTGCTCTATTGTTTGATTTCAGATTAATTGTTTCCCTTATATCTAGGCCATGACTCTTGGATTTTGTCCCAAATTTGTTTCAGAGCCATGCATTTAGAAGTTTTTACTGTTTTATGTTTGATCATATGGAAGTGAGGAAATCCCCAAATTGGCGGGCTGCATATTTGGTTAAAATAGGGTCTGCCTTTTTTGTTTTCATGGGATTGATAGTGTCTAGACACACCATTAAGAAGGTAACAGGAAAAAGGAAAAGCATGTTCTCAAACTTAGATCCAATAAGCATAGCTCAATTTTCGGTTTCTTTGAAAGTAAAGAGTACCTTTTTTTTGTATTATTTTGATTCATATTACGGTACAACCTGTGGAAACTACTACATAAAGATTTGCAACCAGTTCCTTATCCTTTATCAATCTGCTCCAAGTTTTGATTTAGTCATTAGTTGCATGCAACATGGTCTTGTCTGTGCATAAGTTTGAGAGAATCTTTCAATTGGACATAATAGATTGATAAAATGATACCCCTCTCTCTGTCCCTCCCTCCCTCCCTCACTATTGATATTCAGGTGTGAAAAGGAAACTGTTCTATTCCCTATACTCACTACTGGTAATTCCTTTCATTTCCTATAAGGATAGTTGTCCATATATGGTAGTTGCATACATATTTGAGTGGAAGGAAGAACCTGATATGTTTGTGTTTCTTATGCAGTTCCCATCCTTGGAGAATGTCCTAAGACATACTGGGGACCTATAGTAAATAAAAGGTTGAGAATGATGTGGTAACTTTTGAGCATTGTTCTTAAATTAATGTGGCAACTTTTGCTTCTGTTATGCTCATTATCTATTTCCTTTAAGCTTCATAGTTAGCACCATCATGAGTGTCATTCACTTCATATAGTTCCTGGCACATCACGTAAAGCTTTCTCTTTGCTTCTTGTTTTTCTTTTTGTTTTCTTCTAGCAAGTTAAGTATCTTATGTATTTCAATTATAGCATTTCAGGAACTCTCTGAACCTTATGTCCATATGAGGTACAAAAGCTTGAATATGTGACTCAAAGATCATCAACAGAGAAAATTTTCAGGTTGCAGAGGTTGGTTTTGGTTTGGAGTTCATTTGGTAACTAAATTTATTGACAATACATTAATATTATTCATGGCAACTTAGTTGATCGACTTCTATTCTGGAGTCTAATTATTAAACTTCGAATGTGAAATTTGTAATTCTCAATGAGGCTTCTAATTTGAAGATGCTTTCTCTTCTCTACTTTTTTGCAGGTTGCCCGTGCTTTCATTTTGTGTTGGGACAAAGAGGTATATTTGTCTCTTCTTTTGCTTAAGAGTTGCTTCTATGAGTAATCTGCTATTGACTGGGAAACTAATTGGAGTAACGATTCCTCTGCTTATTGTGGTGATATTTCAGAGAAGCATCATGAAGAAATTTCGCTCGGGAACTTGAAGAGATTTCATTTCATAGAACTTCAGATTGCAACAAATAACTTCAGCAGCAAGTACCTACTAAGAAAGGGAGGCTTTGGACATGTTTACAAAGGAACTATCTGCGATGGCACTGTCATAGCAGTCAAGAGACTTAAAGATGGCAGTGCTCTTGGTGGAGAGATTCAATTCTAGACTGAAGTTGAAATGATCAGCCTAGCAGTTCATCGCAACCTTCTCCGGCTTTATGGGTTTTGCATCACTCCAACATAGAAAGACTTCTAGTTTACCCATACATGTCCAATGGCAGTGTGGCTTCTCGTGTCAAAGGTATTAAATCAAAGGAGAGAACCAACTCAATTAATCGTTTAGAATGTTTGTTATGTTTGGCTAAATTTAAATCTTATGAATGCCTTTAACAGGGAAACCAGTGTTGGATTGGGGAACTAGGAAACTAATTTCCTTGGGAGCTGCAAGAGGATCGTTATACCTTCATGAGCAGTGTGACCCGAAAATTATCCACAAGGATGTGAAGGTAGCAAATGTACTTCTTGATGACTATTGTGAAGCCGTGGTTGGAGATTTTGATTTGGCAAAGCTTTTGGATCACCAAGTGTTCTGTGGTTAAGTGAAATATTGCTAAATCGCAATTTTTGATGTACAAACGAACTAATTATTTTTAATTCAAGGAATAAAAGAAAAGTCCGGAATGAAAATTGGTGTATTTTCTTTTATTCAGTTTTAATTTTTAATTTTTTTTTAATTTTTTTAAAACTAAATGCAAGGAATGATATGCAAGGAATTCTCCTTGTATTTTAGTTAACCATAGTTAACCTCAGGTGTTCAATTCCTTGCATTTGAGATGAACAATTCCTTGCATTTGTGAACTCAAATGCAAGGAATTTTCAAGTCGTTGTATTTGCTCTTTTGCAAGGGCCTCTTTGCAAGGACCCAAATGCAAGGAATATTCCTTGCATTTGAGTTAATGCAAGGAATTTCCAGCCTTTTACAAGGAAAAAATTCCTTGCAAAAGGCCATTTTTCTTGTAGTGTCTTCTGGACCAACGCATCTCAACTCCGGCACAACATAAATGGCTTGCTAAATTGCTGGGGTATAACTACAAGATTGAATACAAGGCCGGCAATCTCAACATGGTGCCGGATGTTGTCTTGCCGCTATGAAGTGATAGCCATTCAAGCGGTCTCTTCTCCAATCTTTGACAGCGTTAAACTCATCCAGAGTGCCTGTCTCTCATATCCGGAGGCACAACCCATTATCCAAGCTCTTTCCCAAGGCTCTACTACCCAAAAGGGGTTCCCCCTGGTCAACAACCAACTATTATACAAAGATCGGATCTTTGTGCTGGCCTTCTCTGAATGGCGACCCAAAATTCTCAATGAATTTCACTCTTCATTAATGGCGGGCCACTCCGGCTACCTCCGGACACTCACTCAGCTATCTCGCAGTTTTGCTTGGCCCGGTATGCACAAAGATGTCAAGATTTTTATGGCTGCTTGTTGTTTCTTTATTTGCAGGATGATGCGATCAGGAATTTGTTTAGTGCAAAAACAATACATGAGTACAGTGCCCAAAGTTTATTGACCTTCTTGGTATTGCCTTTATTTACTTAGCTCAACGATTCCCTTTGTCGTATATATACTGCTGAATTGCTGATATACCAACATGCTTGTGCAATTTGTAACCTAATTAGATGGTGTTGGTTGACCAGGCTCTCTATTTTGCATATATTATTTCACTTGGGTAGTTCTGTTCCTTAAAGAGTGTGTCGTAGCTGTTCCTTATCTGTTCTTTGATTTTAAAATTCAAGTATACTTCCTAGGCATTCCTTTGTCTAATCTTATGCCTTCAATAAAATGTATTCGGGTCCTCAAAGTTTGCTGGACATTTTTTCCCCTGATTTTATTTTTATATAACCTTTTCTCCCTAACTGAATGCAGGTTATGTTTTAAACATTAGCAGTTGTGACATTTGGTACTGCTGTTCCAGCTGAATGCAAGAATATTCCTTGCATTTGGGTTAATGCAAGGAATTTCCAGCTTTTTACAAGGAAAAAATTCCTTGCAAAGGGCCATTTTTCTTGCAGTGCACCCCTGCCCCAGGAAAGCCAGAACCGGCAGCACCCAATAGACCCGAACTAATCGACGCTAAACCACCGCCGCTGTCAAACATGTACATAGTAGAGACTCCACTACCGCTGCAACTACAATCCAGCCAAAAGAACCTCTGGCGAATACACCTAAATTAGCCTGTCAAGTATATGCGTTTACGTGGTAACTAATATGATATTAAAACCATTCCATCTCCTCATGTTTCACTCCTGAATCTAGACCGTCAATCCCATTGTGTTGTGTTGTTTGTACTTGTAGTTCTTATTGTGGGATTTTGGGATGGTACCATATGGGTTGCAAAGGCCCAGATATTATAATCGAAACTATCATCCACATTTTGCAAAAAAAAAAAAAAAAAAAAAGTTTCTATTCATACCTCCAAAACTAGCATTTGGACCACTCACTTTTTTAAAATAATGGTTGACTATGTCAACTCATATGAAATTACCAATAAAGACAAACCAAGCTATATTATATATGTTTGTGTGTGTGTGTATTCTTTTTTATCATGAATCGCAGCAAACAAAATCTTAGTAAAAGAGTTTTATGATAAGAGAACCTGCAAAACCTCCCTTGCTCTGCTCATAAAGGAACTAAGCCAAATTTCTTTCCTGCATGAAATGTTCTATCTCCTTCACATCTTGTGGAGTATTAACACCATGAGCCTCATGATCAACCTTTATTACCTTCAACTTATATCCATTCTCAGGGACCTTAAGCAATTCCCATTAAATCTGCGATCTTGATCTCCACAAAGATGCGTTGGATACTCTTCTAGTTTTGGTTGATAAGGACCATAAAGTATATATTTTCTTCGAACTTCATCACGATCATTAATAGGATATGACGAAATTGCAGGGCGTTTTCCCGGATCACGTTCAATGTGATTAACATCAATTTCATGAGACTCAACTCGTACATAACAAGAAGGTTCTTCCACAACCGGTCACCCATAACATCATTTTTTTAGAAAATATGAATTTACTTTCTTCTGAACTTTTCGTGGTCTAGGATTTTGAGGTTGATCTATCATTAAAAACAAAACCTAGAAAAAAAAAACATGAAAACAACCAATCTTAAGTTGCTGGCCATGTATAAATTACAAACTTAAGTCAAACTCAAATATACAAGGACCATACCCGGGCACCCCACCAGGCCACCACATCCCTCCCCACCACAAGGGAAAACAAATTTAACTTACTCAAAAGCTAAAAAATACCCAATCAAAAGTATAATCAACTTAACTCTCAAACAATCAACACAATAAAGAAATTGCCACTATCATGAGCAATTGGGTATTNNNGAGGGAAAGAGGGAAGCAGAGAGAAAATCTCGGCCGGAAACCTACCACAGTAACTTTCCATATATATAGAAAGTTACCGTGAACAGTACCCATAAACAGTGACTTGAATTTTTCACATACAAAGTCCGATTTTTACTTACCACATATGCACGTGCTCGATTTAACGTCCTCTACAACTTTCATGAAGGAAACTTTCTCAAATTTTGACCCGACCAAAATGTTGACTTTTAGAGCCACTAAAAGTATCGAAACAAAGTAAAAAGTGAAAGTAGTTGTCGTTTACCGTCCAAATGACTAGTAAACGGGTAAATTGAAATACGGGATGTTACACATTTCCTTTCTCATCACTCTTGTTTCTGAAGATCCACTTGGTCCCTATGACATTGCAGTTACTAGGTCGTGGTACAAGGTACCACATATCATTCCTAGTGGACTGATTCAGTTCATCTTGCATAGCACCAATCCATTCATCATCTCCTAATGCCTCTATAACTTTCTTAGGTTCTATAAGTGACACAAAACCACACTGAGATATGACATTCATGTTTATCTTATTTTGTGAGATAAAGCAAAGAAGTACCTTCTCTTAGTTTACCTCTACAGAAGTTTGTCCTCTAGTTCTTAACTTATCTGACATAGTTCCAATTATGTCTTGACTTGAGTGATCTTTTTGAACTTGTTTGAAGCCCCTTCTCATTTGTGGAGCTGGTTCGAAGATGCTGTTGACAATTTCTTCTTCTTTAATACCTGCTTGTTTGTTCTGTGAATTTGTGCTTGAAGTTGATGGTACATCTGCATAGGATTCTTCCTGTCTAACAAATTGATCATCAATAAAGACATTAATAGATTCCATAACAAACTCTTGTTCTCTTGTTATAAACTCTATAAGCCATAATGTTTACAGAATATCCTAGAAAAACACCATCATCACTTCTTGCATCAAACTTACCAAGTTGTTCCCTATCCCTCAATATGTAGCAGGGACTTCCAAACACATGGAAGTGCCCTACATTTGGCTTCTTACCTTTCCACAGCTCATAAGCTATTGCCTTGTCACGCCCCGAATTTCATACATAAATAATAATATAATAACATTAAATACAGAGCACTGGGCATGATGGTTCGGACACCAATATAATTAGTTGAGAAAATTTTCTTTTAAACAAGGTACACAACGATGTCTCGAACCCACAATGTAAATACATACTCGTTCTTTAGAGTCACATATTACATTAAGCAAAGTTTACAAATTAAACTGAAACATCAATTCAATAAGTAACTGCACACACAACGCTCATTACACAGCAGAAGACTAATAAGTGCATAGCATAATTAGGTAATAAACCTACCACTGCAACCGCAAGGAACATCTATGGCTTCAACCACGCTCATCCTAACCTGTAGGATAAACCCCTTCACCGTGGAATAGTGAACCGAGTTGCAAATACAAACCCGATAAGCTCTTGAAAGCTTGTATGAGTAAACTCAAAACCAGCAACAATAACAACATGCTTAAGTTCTCTCAACCTAACAGTTGATAAGCATATATTATAGCATTATCTATCAATTCCACTTATTTCAATAGCATGCATCAACAAGGCTGCTCATAAAGGAATCTATATGCTCATGTCTCAATTCAGCATTCAAATCCATGATCATATATAGTCCAAAACAAAACCCTTCAAGTAATGTTTGAAATCATATTTGATGCTCCAAGGCGGATTTCCAAACCACGATAACCAAAGCCATGGTAATGCAACTCAAGGAAGCAACTCACCCAAATGATAAGGAAAACAACTCACAATTTGATTCCTTAAAACACGAAATAAAGGTGAACAACTCACGCTTTCATTTCCTTTCAAATTGTAATAAAAGAAAGCAACTCACATCTTGATTTCTGTCAAATCACGAAATAAAGAAAGCAACTCACACCTTGATTTCTTTCAAATCGTATATAAGGAAAGCAACTCACATCTTGTTTCCTTAAAACACATGAAATAAAGAAAGCAACTCACACCTTGATTTTTTTCAAATCACGAAATAAAGAAAGCAACTCACACCTTACTTTCTTTCAAATCGTATATAAGGAAACCAACTCACACCTTGTTTCCTTAAAACACAAATTCATGAGTTTAGATATAGCCTCGCTCCTTTACCCCATGAATTTCATAGGCAGATAGACTAGAGCTCTAACTGAAATCGTAACCACTCGTCCGGCCAAAGATGTGATTACTCGATATACTGCCCAAGGTCACCATTTGACCTTAATTCCTTGGGCCTCACTGTCCCTCGGAATAAAAAATTTAAAGGAGTCGCTCAGGACTCAAAATGTTACACAAATTTCAATGCTTTTCAAAACAATAGAAATCAACATTTCCACAATCATTTGTTTTCCTAAAAGCCATATCCCAAAACAATAATTGAACATAATCATGCATATTGTTTTCATACACAGATCTCGATGCATTTCAAAACAATAGAAATCAACATTTTCACAATCATTTGTTTTTCGAAGAGCAATAACCCAAAACAATAAAAGAGCATAATCATGCATATTGTTTTCATCAATCAACAAAATCCACAATTACATATATATTTCACGTAAATATATATATACGTAGTCATTAACTCAGGAATGCCTACTAATACCAACTATAGTTTGCAGTTAAATAAATAACTCTCAAAACGATAAAGGTAGTTCTGTTCGTAAATGAACATTGTGAGATTACTCACCTCTGAATCC
>BDJD01011993.1:34896-54434 GCA_002564525.1 Rosa multiflora | reverse complement strand
CTCTTCTAGTGAGGGATTCATTTTTTTGGCAATTTTAAGAGATCTATTATTGGCGTTTCCACCATTTAGTTTTAGGTCTATATGAGTATATCACTTGTGCAAATTTTCAGCCAAATTGATGATCGTTAAGACATTAATATTTGTGATTTACAATTATAAGCATGAACGGTTCATATTGGACATATTTGGTTCATTGATTTAATCTAGTTTGATACCATTATGGTAATCAATTTGGCTAAAAATTTACATAAATGGTCCTAAAAACTGAAGGGTCGAGATCTCAACATGTGACCAAAAAGTTGGTCTAATAAGCGATACCTTAAAATAACAAAGAAAATGGATCCCTCACTAATAGGGTGTGTGTGTGTATATATATATATAGACACACACACACAAACTAAATCTTGATTAGTTCTTGTTCTGATACCACTTACACAAAAGGGGAAAATTTTATTTATATAGCGGAAATGTTTACAAGGATTTGGACAAAGAGTATTTTACTACAAGGGGAAGTATGGATGTGAAGGGACCGTGTCCCCCAACTTACAACATTACTCCTATATATACAATTGAGAAGTAACAATGGTTAACAAAAGTAATTTCAGTTAACTAACTATGGTTACAAAAATAACCTAATTATGGTTACAATTTATCAAGTTACTAACCTTGGTTAGGTTAAAGTGACACTATACAATATCTACAAGCCTCTACCGCCTTTGAAGCGACCGTAGACTTTTTATCTTGTTCTTGGTTCTGCCGGTAGTGCTCTGTGGGTCCCACTATGCTTCCATAGCGTGGCATCCCACGTCATCTAATTCTAAACTCTGGTTTGAGCTGGAATTGGCTTCTTCTGGGGACTGTAGATATGCTAACTCTTCAATCTCATGTGTCGTCATTACTAGGATGTCCAGTTGTGTCACATCTGTGGCCATGGTAGCCAACAGATCTTCTGCCTCATTCTATTGTTCAGGAGTCGGCTGGTAACTGATTGCCATATGTGTGGCAAAGATTCTTCTTCCGTCGGTCAGTTTAAGCAGATTACCTTGTCTGACCTCTTCTACAACTTGCTTCAGTTAAGCTCCACATTTGGTTGTGTAATGCTCTAAATTTAGGGTGCTGATTACCCTGTTAACTTCTTCATTGGGGACCATAGGCTGATTAACTTGAAGATCTTCTGTTTCTGTCAACAACCATATTTGGTGTGGTTGAAAGAATTTTTCTGTTTTTTCCTCCATCTTTCTATTCTCTTTTCATCAAACAACGGGAGTTCCATTGTTCATTCTTCAGTACATTGAGCTGTGGTGTTTCCACTGAATTGCTCAAATATCCTATGAAAAAATATTTGAAATCTAGAGTTTTTGTAAATAGCTTCTTTATTTATAGCGTATTTCACTTTTTCTAAATTTTGTAGCTATTCATTAGAAAAGCTTATTTCTTCTGCAATGACATCTTTTAATTTTATATTATGAAATCTTCTTCAATATGCTCTCTTAGCATAAAGATAAATTCTTCTTCATCGAAACTATCACTTTTTGTTTCTAGCTCATAAAGAATGTCGTCATTGTCAGAGATTTCTTCTCCTAACAATATTTCCAAGTTGTTTTCTTCGACCATTTTTACCATCTTTTTGGTATTGTTTCATTTTCTAGGACATTCTGGAGCATAATCTCCTTCCTCATTACAAATATAACATCTACATTTTTTATGCTTAGGGCTTTTTCCCATCTGCCTTTTCTTTCTGATATACTTTTTCTTTTTTGAATTTTTTTTTCTTTTTAAATGGTTTCCATTTATATCTTCTCTTCTTCGAAGATCTTGGTTGTGGATTACAACCAATTTTCCAATTTTCTTTTAAGTATACTATCGCAACATTTTCTGCCTCTTGCATCGTTGCTAATTTGGGTTTTTACCTTTTTTTTAGCTCTAACTTCCACATATTTATCCGTATAAATCTCCTAACAAAGTTTATTCTGAAACCTAAAGTGTCATTTTTATTTATCCTATTTTGGAAGTCTTGGTAACTTCTTAATGCCAATTCATTTATTAAAAAATTGTGTTAACCAGTATATGCTTGATTTTGGTCTTACTTTAAAATAGTATTTTTTTATACATTTGAGCATATTCTTCAAATCGACATATATCGGAAAGTTCAATCTTTGACAATATATAGTTCGCGTCTTCATTGATGATTTTTTCATCCGTTGCCCTACACAAATTTTCTTTTATTATTTGTGTAAAGCCATGTAGTATTGAGTCAAAGTCTTTAAAGTTAACCACTGCAAGTGGCCTAGTGGTTATTGTCTAGTTGGATGTGCTCTCCAACCTATGTTCGAACCCCGAAGCTGTCAAAGTGGCCAAGCACTATGCTGCAATGCACAGTTGGAGCTTTCACATGCGCCGAAGGGGTTTATCTTGGGCCTAGGAAGTATTTGGGTTCCCCTTGACAAAGTCAAAAAAAAAAAAATCTTTAAAGTTGGTTAGTAAATTTAATTTTTTGTAATTTTCCTTCTGGGGATCCTTCCCATTGTTTTAACCACTGCAAAGTGTCTCCTTGCAATGTTGCTGCGATGTAATCTAAGAATATTTCTTTTGTCCATATGTTTTTATAATTAGTTATTAGAATGGACATGGACTGTGCCCAATCTTCTATTGTTCTTTCTTGATCTTTCAAAGATATATGAGTTAGATTAAGATATGTCCCGTTTTGGACCACAGTTTATTTATTCATATCATCTCTTCTAGTATAAGTTGGACTTGGCTGGTCCATAGGTTCATTTTTTAATCCAGAAGATGAAGCATAATTTGTTGTTTTAATAAAATCATCATAGGTGTTGTCTTGAGTGTTTCTCAAGTATTTTTCAAAAGCTTCGTCATTAGTAAACTCAGGAAGTGATTCTTTAGCTTTTTTTTTTTTAGTATCAGAAGTTTTTTCTTCTGTATCTGTGTCTTCAAGTGTTTATTTCATTTTCATCTTCTTGTGACTCTGAAGATGTTGTTTCATCATCAGATAGCATATTAATATCATAGTTGAAATAAGAAAGTAAATCTTCATATTCCCAACAAGTTGTTCTTAATTTATTTCTTTGTTTTGAAGAACCATTATATCTTCTATTCCGTAGAACAATCTGGGGATTTGGTTATCTCCAGGGTAACTCATCTCATCTTGTTGTAAAATAAGAGTATTAACTGTTTTAGTTAATTCTTTTATTTGTTCTTTAGTCTATGTTTTGAGATCTATGTCTACAATTTGAGCAAGAGATTGAATTTTTTAATCAATCTTGCTTGTTATAGTACTAAGATTAGAAAGTTGTTGTTCAAGTTTTTCATTATGTGTCTTTTGATTTTTTGATAGCATATATATATATTACATATCACAAATAGAATTTATAGAACTACTAAGAATAGAAACATCTTTATTATATTTTTTTGGAATATGTAAAATATGATCATAATTTGGTTCATCATATAAACATTCTAAAGGTTATGGTACAAAAAGTTTTGCCATTAATATTTCATAGACGGTACCTAAAACTGGATCTCTCGGGCGCTTAAGACCAATTCTCAGAAAGCCTAACAACCACCACTTGGTTTATACGGCTATGTAGGGATATGAGCTTTGAGAGTATGGTTTTTTCTATGAAATATGACTGACAAATCTTTTTATAACAAGATTTAAGCTCTAGTAGATGAATAAAGTAATATGTTAATAATATAACAATCAAAAAGTAATTTACATAGTAAGAAAACTTACTAGATGGACATGTATAAGGATGAACTCTTCTTGCTTGAGTTTCCTCAAGCCTGAAGCTTGACAACTATATACAAACTAGATCTTGATTAGTTCTTGCTCTGATACCACTTACACAAAAGGGAAAAATTTTATTTATATAGTGGAAATGTTTATGTTAACGTTAGAGTCCGCGGGGGTCTCTAGTTAGCTTTAGAGAGAGAGAGAGAGAGAGAGAAGACACAAGAAGTATAGTGGTTCGTCTCCCGGCTTCGCGGGAGACTACGTCCACTTGAATGTTGTACTAGTGTGTTGAGCCTTGCGGCTCAAGTGGATTACAAAGTGTGTAATGGGATGGATGTTTAAGTGGGAGGAGGCATTCCTTTTATAGGTGAAGGAATGCTCTTCGTTTACATGATTTCCGATGTAGGACTCAAATATCACTATTCTAGTATAGAAAAGCTATGTTATGAGGGCAACTTGGCAAGGCCGAAAAGGTGGCTTCCTGGCGACGTATTTGCCACTTCCGGATACCGTAGCGTAGCTTGAAGATAGGGCTACGGGATGCATGTCTCGGTTGGGCCTCATCAAGCATAAACAATGTCCGAGAGGCGCCTACCCCCTATAAGTCCCCGAACTCCATAAGCAAGAAGGGACTCTTTTAACCTACACAATGAGACAAAGACACGCATATGTAGAATGCTTATTGTATTGGTTACCGTTCGTATTAATGGAATGCAAAAAGAATTCGATTTGTAGCGAACAACAAATGGTAGAAGAATTCAATATTTCATTAATGTGTATGAACATGTAAAATATTGGTAGTTGTATATGTGAATCTTATGGCCATATAACACGCATAATAGATAGTGGCAAGTGTAATGGGTGTCCATATAAAATTGTGGGAGTAGTCCCGGTGACATCGTATGAAGCGTTTGTGAACTTGGGGCTTAAGTAAAGCATGTTGGACATGATCGAGCAAGTTGGGTTGTTCGAGCAAGTTGGGTGTAGTTGAGTGTGTAGGCGCTGTGCGAGTAAGCGGGGCATGGCCCAAGCTCAAGTCGTGGCCATACTCGATACCCAAGCGAGTCGTAACCCGAGCAAGTTGTTTATCCGAGCATGTTTAATTAAGTCGTAAGTGTCACAAGCTTCTAGATGCATGTCACATGAAAGTGAATTTAAGCATGTATGTGTGTAGCATGTACTTGTAGTAAAGTTGCTAATAACATGTTGTAGGCATGCTTAAGGGTGATGGAGACATGTATAGTCATGGCAAAGGCTCTAATTGCAAGAGCGTAAGAGATAAGACATAGTTACTTATCTTATGCCGATTTGGAGGCAAGCGGAGTTGGCCGAGCGTGACGGTTCATTTCTTGGGGCGGATAAAGTACTCCGGTAGTGTCCGTTAACTCGTAGTTGCAGTTGAATGCTCAATAGAAATAGTTGAATTTCCTTGAAACAAAATAGATGATTAATATGTAGATTTGTAACATCACCATCGGCAACTTGCACAAGTGCCTTGACAAAATAGACAAGTTATTTGAATATATGTATCAATTGAGCAAAGTGTATAAGCCCTATTTATAGCTAGTTGACGACAAATGTATATGTGTATATGTTTTGAATGTCGACTTTGCAGGGAGCATGCGAACTCTGACTATGTGCGATGACAATTGAGACATGCATGATGGTAAAAATTCATCATTTATATCAAATGTGATAATCATATGGCATAAGTGTGACCAACCATTTATAGCAATTTATAGATGGCCATGTGCTGCACGTGGTGACTTATGCCTATAAACCCATAAGAAACCAGTCAGAGTCAAGGAAGCTTATCTTTGGATTGAATATTTTCGTGGATAACTGAGGGCCGATCAGTCAACTGCGAAGACCTCAAAGCTTGGGCGGTGAGTGAAGTGATCGACGTTGAAGCATAATGATTTGAGCGGTGTGCTCTGAGTGTGCTTATGGTGATCATGACGGTGACTCGCTCAGCAGTGATAGAGGATGCGTCGTGATGCCAGGTGATTGTTAAGCGGAGCTTTGCTGGTTAGCCGAGTTCTCGTTAGCGGCATTTTTGCAGTGGTGAAGGTAGCAGTTTGGCGGAGCAGGACCTTGGCCGGTGGTTGGTAGAGTTATCCAGTGGAACCGAGCCTTGTGCTCACTTGGAGCTCGGTGGAGACAGCGGTGATTCGACACTTGAGCTCAGTAGAGGATCGACGTTCGACTGACACTCAGAGCACTGCGGAGGCTCGGAGGTTGGCGACGTTGGTTGCTAGCGGAGGAGACTCGGGCCAGCGGTGTGGACCAGAGGTGAATGCCAGCGGTGAAGACCGATAAATCTCGGCTGTGAAGACCAGCGAAGGCCAACTAGTGGTGAAGCCCATCAGAGAAGTTCAGCGGAGCGGAGCTTTTGGCCTGCTAATGTTTTCCCGGCGAAGGATGACTCTGTCAGCGGAGAAGCTTTTGGCTAGCTATGTGGTCAGCAAGTATGTGCTTAGCGGGGGAGGAGTTTCGGCGGAGCTCTTTGATGGAGCTTTAGTCGGCAAAGGAGAAGTTCAGCTGTGAGCAGTCCAGCGGAGGTGAAGTTCGGCGGAGCGGAGCAGAGCTCTGCTAGCGGACCTCGTTGATGGAGCTCTGGTCTGCGGAGGAGAAGCTCGGCTGTGAACAGTCCAGCGGAGATGAAACGCTTGGCGGAGCTTGTTTAGCCGTGTAACCTAGCGGTGGTGGCGAGTGGCGGTGATCTGCTAGCGGAGGAGGACGCTGGGAGCTGTGGCTGGCGGAGGGTAGGCGGTGGCAGCGAAGCTTGCTGGTGGTGCCAGTGAAGTTCTGGCAGTGCCTAGCAGAGGTTTAGCCGCTGGGTTTGTGTCATGGGTGCCCAGAGTAGATTTCTGGGTGTCCATAATAAACAGGCACAAAATTTTTTATTTTTTTTTAGTAGGTCAGCCTTGCCCTTTTTTGTTGAGCGTTGACTGACCATTGACCAGCATTGTTCGACGTTGACAGTCCCTGATGGGTGTTGACTAACCTTGACCGGCGTTGACCAGCCCCGTTGGGCGTTGACCAACCCCGATGGGCGTTGATCAACCCCGATGGGCATTGACCAAGCCCTAATTTGATGTTTACCGAAGTTCATGGTACGTGACCAAGCCTTTGTGTTGGCTACCCACAGACGACACCAATGTTAACGTTAGAGTCCGCGGGGATCTCTAGTTAGCTTTAGAGAGAGAGAGAGAGAGAGAGAGAGAGAGAGAGAGAAGACACAAGAAGTATAGTGGTTCGTCCACTTGAATGTTGTACTAGTGTGTTGAGCCTTGAGGCCCAAGAGGGAGGAGGCATTCCTTTTATAGGTGAAGGAATGCTCTTCCTTTACATGATTTCCGATGTGAGACTCAAATATCACTATTCTAGTATAGAAAAGCTATGTTGTGAGGGCAACTTGGCAAGGCCGGAAATGTGGCTTCCCAGCGACGTATTTGCCACTTCCGGATACCGTAGCGTAGCTTGAAAATAGGGCTACGTGATGCATGTCTTGGTTGGGCCTCACCATGGCTTGTGGATGTCCCAAAGAGGGTGTTGTTTATGTTTGGTGAGGTAGCAAATAGCTTTGCTAGTGAAAGGTATCTACAGTTTACAAGGATTTGGACAAAGAGTAATTTACTACAAGGGGAAGTATGGATGTAAAGGGACCGTGTCCCCCAACTTACAACATTACTCCTATATATATAGTTGAGAAGTAACTATGGTTAACAAAAAGTAATTTCAGTTAACTAACTATAGTTACAAAAATAACCTAACTATGGTTACAATTTACCAAGTCACTAACCTTGGTTAGGTTAAAGTGACACCTATACTTCAGTTGCGCTCCACATTTGGTTGCATAATGCTCTAAATTTAGGGTGTTGATTACCCTGTTAACTTCTTTATTGGGAACCATAGCCTAATTAACTTGATGATCTTCTGTTTTTGTCAACAACCATATTAGGTATGGTTAAAAGAATTTTTCTCTTTCTCTCCATCCAATTGTACATACTATACTGAAAGTTAAATATTTGGAGAGCCTATAGCTTTTTGCTACATGATACACCATTGTTTTGATAAACTAAGGATTTTTTTTTTTATGTCATCAGTATTTATATATGTGTGTGTGTGTCTACAGATCCTATCCAGAGTGAGGCCTCACTTTGAAATTAACGTGTGAGGTTGTAGTTTAGGGTCACTTTTCGGTCTCATATCCACATCTTGACCGTTCAGTTTTTAGGTACTAATGTATAGATCATGTTTGCAAACTTTCAGCTAAATTGATGGTTGTTAAGGCATTGATAACTGCCTTAAAGCTAGTACGGTTCAGGGTGGACATATTAAGTTCCTCTATCGGTTTAAGTAAGTTAGATACCTTAAAGACTATCAATTTGGCTGAAATTTTGCAGAGATGATCTATAAATTAATACCTAAAAAGTGATCGATCAAGATATGGATATGAGACCGAAAAGTGACCCTAAACTCCAACCTCACACGTTATATCCAGAGTGAGGCCTCACTCTGGATAGGATATGTATATATATATAGAGCAGGGCGTTCTGAAGAGGGTGTCCGCAACCCAGAAAAAGTGCGGATTTCCGGGATTTCATCGCTATCAAGCTCCGATGGCGGCGCGCCTCTTGCCGGACTGAGGCCAAGGGCATCCCAAACCAATTTGCAGTAAAGATGAAGGCTAAATAGATCGAGGTCGGAGGTCTGGGTAGACTGTAAAGTGGTTGTCCGATCAAGGTCGACTAGAAAGTGGTAGCCGGCGAGTCCACCCGACTGCAAACTGGTCTGGGATGTCCAAAGGGGTCATCCGACAACAGCAGGGCAGCCATCACCGCCTTCTTGACACCGGAGGAGGGACGTCCGCACTTTTTCTAGGTTGCCATTTATATATATATATATATATATATATATATTATATGGAGGATCAAGAGAGGATGTATTTAAACTCTTAAAGTGGGGATATTTTTATTATTAAGATGTATTTTAATAATCACAATCATTCATTCTTTAGTTACCTACACACATATGAATTCTACAAAAAATTAGCCAAATCGGAAAACGTTTGACCATTTGATTAGCACAATGTTCGTTTTAATTTTATCTAACAGATTACATTTGTTTACACAATTTTGAATTACTAAATGATTATGGATTTGGTTGATTTTTTATAGACATCATTCTTGCATAGGAATCTAAAGGATCAACTTTTGAGATCATTGAATTAGGTCACATACTTGTGTCAAATAACAAAAATCCTCAAATTCTTAAAGTAAGGACGTCCTCTCTAGAACGGGCCTAATATATATATATATACACACACACACACACACACATAAAACCGTTTGAGAGCGAACGTCCGCAACCCAGAAAAAGTGCGGACGTCCCTCCTCTGGCCTCAATAAAGTGTTGACGGCGCGGCGCGGCTTACCGGAATGAGGCCAGGGGTCTGCGAAGCCAATCTGCCGTCGGGTGGAGTTGCCGGCGACCGATTTGCAGCGTTGCCCAGAACAAGCAATTGCAAGTGAGGTCGATGCCCATAAACCTGCAACCCCGACCTCCTCCGACCTCGATCACTACCCAGAAGCCGTCAGGGGCGTCCGGCCTCAGTCCGGCAAGCCTCGTGGCGACGTACTCACTCTAGCGATAGTGCGGATGTCCGTCTGTGATCGAGCCTCTATATATATATATAACTCAACTGATTACATTGGATAGATCGAGGTGGCCAGAATCCTAGGGTTTATTCCTCCCTCTCGTTCATAATTTTCTACGGTACTCTTAAACTAGTGAGAAAGCGTGCGAGTCACTTTTGGCAGAGCAGATGGACATTCAAAATGAAATTCAATGTCCACACAAGTCCCATGAGTTATTTCCACATGGGTCAGTCCAAACAACCTCCAAGTTCACCAAGACTCAATTAATCTCTTGAAATTCTTGTGGTCGCTACTAGCATAAGCCTCATAGGACACTGTTGTTTTTATGTATCTTTTTCTCTAGAGGATATGGATAACCGTATCTAAAACTCATTAGATACAGTGCAACCACTGAAGGAAAAAGAGTATTCTCTATTGTAGGCTCCACTAACTAAAAGCCACGTGATTCACACGCGATTTATGTGTGTTTCTAGCCCTAATTACCTTGAATTTAGCGAATACTTAAGCATTATTTTATAGTATTACTTTGTTTTCTTCATGTGTAGGAAATTATGGTCAAGAGAGGTAAAAGACGAAAGAAGTAATGAATTCGAGCAAAAAGTCAACTAGTTGACCATCTGGTCAACCAAGTCAACTTGGCCCAATAGCAAGAAGTCCAAGGCCCAAGACCAAAGAAATACACAAGTGAAGACCCAAGCCCATTTGTATTACATCTTCGTATTCAAATTTCAAATTCAAAATTGATGTAATGACAATAATAATTAGTGCACCACACACCTCACACACATCACACATGTGGATGGAGATATTTATTTGTGTTCACACAAGGCACACATTCACTTACACTTTTACTCTCCGTTTTTTTTTTTTTTCCAAAATGTTTTCAAATCTTCTAATTCTCTACATTTTTTATTAGGTTGTTTTAGTCTTTTCATTTTACCCATTTTGTACTTTTTTTTGAACCCTTGGATCTAGGGTACAAGTCCAATCTTGACCGAAGAACCTAATGGGGTATTTAAACACCTTTGCACACACATTGCACAAGCTTAAGACCCATTTTTCTATACCCTAGACCTTTTTGCCGAAGTCGGGAGTTCCCTCCCTTCTCACCTCTTCTTCTCTTCTTCATCCCCCATTCTTCACATGTAAGCTTGCACAAGAAGGAGACACATACATTTCCGGTATCTAGACCACCATCTCTATACCATGGCTTCATAAGAGTAGCAAGAGAAGCCATGAAGTTATGGCAATAGCTAGTAACAAGCTTTGCCTTAACTTTCATGGATTTCTCCTCTCTTTCCCTCTTCTTTCTCTCTCTTATTTCTTGCTTATGGTGTTGTATGATGTGTATTGATATATACTTGTGTGTGACCTTTCATGGTTTTAGGGTTTTGAAACCCAAGTTTAGCTTTGTATGGTTTTGTTGAGGAATTAATAAAATTGATGTTTATTCATATGATTTGTGTACTCTTGCTTCAATTTCTTCACTCTAGATGTATGGTTTAGGTTTTCCCCTCCTTAATCTATGTTTGGTGTGTTGGAATTGGAATATCAAATTGGGGAATTTATATTTCAATTTAGATTATAGCATGAGTATGGTGGAATTTACCCATTGCATATTTTTATTTCCATTTGATTTCTTAGATTGTGGTTCTCCAATCACCCAATTTTGAGCATTATTACCCTTGATTGTCGGATAGTATTCGGAATTGTTAGGTAGGGTAATTGTTATCACAAGTACTCTTTTCGACATTATTATTTGTGGTGATGGTTACTAGAGTGTGTTACAATCGATTGTCGAAACATAAGCATTTAGTTTTGAGCACTTACGGCCCTAATAAGGCATAAGGTTTGAGATTAGTATAGGGTAGCCAAAAACTAAGTATTCTTTATTCTTCTTGTTTTTGCTTAGGGTTTGACTACTATTTCATGACAATCAATTTAGCTTTGTTTTCGACCTCTTAATGCTAAATGGAAATCCGACAAAACATGTGAAGCATCATTTGAATTAATCATCGTCTTTCCATATGATTTTAGATTTTTGTGGAGAACCTTAATTCCATGGTGACCCTTGATGCGATGCATCCCATCCTTCTATCTATCTTATTTTTATGTCGTAGTTAGTTAGTTTATTTATCATTTATGAAAAATCCAAAAAACATTGTAACTTTCCCACTACCATTCATTTGTAAATCCATGTAGGCATGAGCATTACAAGCACTTTTGTGTGTTTCACGGCCCTATCTAGGCCTTACTTGGTGCAAGGCCGTCTACGTGACTTTGTGTGATGCAAAGTCATGCTTTAATGAGGCTCTGTGCCTTGTTTTGCATTTTTTTTTCTATTTTTATTTGTTTGTGCAAGTGATTTTCGGTGACCTAGAACCATAGGATTCTTAGCTAGCTGGTAATCCTCATGGTACGATAAACGGGGACGTAAATACTTTCCATCTTTGATGACCGTGTTGATTGTTACGCAATAGGCGAATGAAAAACTCTCAAATCAAATGGCGCCGTTACCGGGGATTGGAGTATAATAGCTCTAGTCCTTTGGTTTATGTCATTTAGTCACTTGTTTGTTTTACTATAGCTTTTGTTCAATGGTTGCATGTTATGTTTTCTGTTTTTGAGTTGTGCACAACTTGTTTTCGTGTTCTTATTTCTCACACCTCACCCATTCATACATGTTTAAAGTGCCTGATGTGTATATATGTTTGTGTCTCTTGTTAAAAAAAAATATTATATTTATGTTGTTCCCTTGTTTTCCTCACAAGGATTAGATGCTCATTGCTCTGCTTTCCCACCTACAGATCAGTTGATTTCTGAGGCTATAGTTTTCAACTTATTTCAAACTGGAGAGGTCAATCTACCAAAACTGGGAGCCTTTTCTGCAGTCAGCCAACTTTGAAGGACCATAGTTCTCAAACCACTTGGAGTTGAGGGGAATTTTGCAATTGACAGAAAGCCCTGAGTGCCCAGTTTCATATCCAAGTGACATAGCTTGATTTCAATTTCTGGTTTTTGACTTATGAGCATTTCAGTGACTGAAGATCGAGCTGTCAGTTTACTGGCAAGTTTCTGTTTTGCTTAGAAACTTCTTCACGGTGCATAAGTCCAGCTACATCCCCGAAAGAGAATAGGGCTACCAAAAGGAGAGTGAGGCAACCAAGAGTACATGATTATGCACCCTCAACTACTTGTTCACCGGTTTTAGAGGAAAGGGATCCGTGCATTCAAGAAGTCAACCATGGATGATCATCAAGACCACCGCTCCCCTATTGAGGCAAGCTGTGCTTTTCCTTACCCTAATTCACAGTCAGTAAAATCAAAGAAGGGTAGAAAAAAGCAAGGAGTTGCTAAAGAGATAGCAGAAATATTTGGGAAGGTCCACTTGAATATTCCTTTTCTAGAGATTATCCTAGAAGTTCCCCCCTATGCTAAATTCTTAAGGGGCTTGTGTTTAACCAGGAAAAGATTCAATGAGTATGAAAAGGTGGAACTTCGATAGGAAATGAGCTCAATCATCACTCAAGGCAAAGTTTCTTCGAAAAGCTTTAGGATGGCATGCACTATTGGTGGAGTTACTTTTGATGGGGCTCTGATGGATCTAGGTGTAATCATTAACTTTATGCCTTTTTCAATTTGTAAGAAATTGGGTATTGATCACCTACAACCAACATCTATCTCTTTGCAACTAGCTAATAAAAGTACCTGGAAACCCAAAGGCATTGTGGAAGATGTGTTATTAAAGATTGATAAATTTATTTTGCTAGCAGATTTTGTGGTAGTGGACATGAAGGAAGACCCCTACAATGAGCAAGAGCCACCTATCATTCTAGGCCGACCTTTAATTGCTACGGCTAGAGCAAAAATAAATGTTCTAAAGGGTACCCTTAGCATGAAGGTAATGAGTGAAAAAATGGTTTTTCAAATGTTCACCCTAGGGGTCATCATTTGGCCCTTCGGCCCTAAGCTTGCCTGACCCGACCTGGCCCAACCCTTTCTAAAATAGGGTAGGGTATGGGCCATGAAAATTAAGCCCGTCCAGTTTCAGCCCGTTAGGGTCAAGCCCGGCCCGGCCCTTTAGGCCCGCCTGAATAAGCCCTAATAATTTTCTATTTTTTCTATAATATGCAATATATCTCTTTCTTTGTAATTGATTTCTTCAGCTTTGTTTTCTTTATATTTTCTTTGTTATATAACAATTAATATTGGAGATTTAGGCTTAGTTTGGCCCTGCGTTTTCGGTATTAAAATCACTTATCTTGATTGCTTTGGCTAATAAAGGTGTTTGGTAATGAATGTAAACCTACTTTCTGAAAACGCAATGGCTTTCAAACCATGGTTTTTGAAAAGCAGCTCAAGGGATGCTTTTAAAATCCTGCGTTATTGGAACGCATGCGGAGTCCAAGGAGAGTTTAATAAAACTTCCCAAACACCAATAATACCCTCACTAATTTTTCTGAATGACAATATTGAGTTTATCCTTCTCCTCCATCGACCTTCTTCTTCGTTCTTTTTCTTTCACATAATGATTTGTATGCTTGAATGCAACTTACGCGCAATAAGGGCACGGTCATCAAAGAAGTGGGAAATATTTAGACCCGAAATTATCGTACCACGGGGATTGAAAAGCTAACTTCAATCCTTGGTTATGCCGATTACTAAGTCACTAACAATTAACAAAAAAAAAACTAAAAAAAATAGCACCAAGCTATTTACATGCCCGGCTCGGAACAACCAAGCCTAAAATTAGTCAAGAGAACCACAAATAAATGCGGAAACTCATAACCAAATGGTATGGACAATGAAAGTGGTTTGTGAAATTTGATTTTTTTTAATTGTGAAGAAAATAAAATTAACAATTGAAAATTAAAATTAAAATTAAAACTAAAGATAATAGAAACTAATCAAGAAATGGAAATTAGGTCACTAGGGTATCCTCCTAGCCAAATTTAATGCAAAAATATATTCCGACAATAGTCATTCAATTCATAGTGGCATCAAGAACCGTACCCAAGGCTTTTCAAGGCTCATGGGTCAATAGATTCCTTAAACGGTATTCCTACTCCGGATCAAGGGTCGTAGAAACTCAATTGGGACAATCTAGAGCCTTGTTAGGGCCTCTAGTTGCACCAAAAGGCGAAGAGTCCTAGAATCAAGGTTCCAAAGTTAGCCAATACGGCAATCGAAATTGGTATTGTAGCTAACCATGTTATAAACAAGTATCCTAGCCATAAATTAGAGAAGTGATTATGTCCCCTAATTTGTTCTAGACATGCTCATCTACACATTCAAGAGTTAATCAAGCTCCTAAGCATGCATCTAAGCCAAATATTATAAAATAGAACATATGCCAAACACGAAATTGAAAACCATTAAATCAAAACATATTTATTACATTAAATCCATGCTAGGGCTCAAACCCTAGCTTCCTAAATAGACTACTCACAACTCATCCACAAATCAACAACAATATACATCAATTAAAGAGGTAAAGGTGAAGAAGAGTGAGAAGTAACAAGAACAAGTCACAAATTGCTATGGAGCAATTATGGCAAGCCTTGATTTATGGCTTCCCACTATACCCAATCTCAAAACTTGAAGCCCCTTGATGCTCTTTGAAATCCCTTGAAGGATTGATGAAGATTTGAGGGTGGAAGTGAGAAAAAAAATGGAAATAGTGAAGGAGGGTGGGTGCTTGCCGATGGGAGAGAGAAAAGTGATGGGTGAGGCCTTGATGGTGTGCGCCTATTCTTGTTGGTAAGAGGAAGAGAGTCGTGATCTATATATATGAAGAGAGGGGAGAGTGGGTTGAATAGTGGATGAGTGGCTGACGATGGGCTAGAGGGAGATATTGCTTTGCCAAGTGTCACCGTGTGGTTGGCTTTAGAGAGAAAGAAAACGGAGCTAATACGCTAGAAGAGAAAGAAGGAAGCACACCTGATGCTTGAATTGCTTAATCAACCAAAATGGTTAATTAAGCTAGTGCCTATCATCCACGTGACCATTCAAATATCTAAATAAGTAAACATTGCTTAATTAATTAAACATTTGTTTAATTAAGTAAACATTGCTTAATTAATCCCTTGTATTATTATTCTATTTTTTTCTTTCTTTCTTTTGCTTCGGTCATGAGGCACCTCCGCACAAATTATCTTAGGATGATCGGTTTCCACCTCCTCACTAGAGTTGACCATGTTTGACCATTGTTGACTTTTTGTCCTTTGTCGATAACTCCAATTAGCTCCATTTTGGTACAACTTCTTTCGAAATCCAAAACTCCGCTTATTTCCTACACAATAAATAAATTTGGATTAATTACATTATAATTGCTCAAGGATTAGCTTATTTCTAGTGTTTTAGATACAATTACATACATATAAATGCGTGTAATCACATAATCACATCCCTTCACATCTTCTGGTTAGGTTTCAATATTCTTTCAATTATATTCATCACCTACAAATTCATGAACCTATTAAAGCCATAATCCCAATACTCATTCTTCGAGTCTTTACTTCAAATATCTTCTGGAGCAATCTCGAAGCTTTGGACTCTTTCAATCATATGAATTGCTCAACGTGTTGTTTATCAATCAGTTTAATTAGCCATGGATATTTGTAGGTACCAAGACATCACTAGACATAAGCCAGATGGTCTCAATTTTCGTAGGCTTGATTAACTCCGGCAACAATTCAAATGGTTTTGAACTTTTGATTTAAACTGTTTGTGGAAGAGCCACCGCACGATTGTACCTCTGTAGTTTAATGTTTATGTCTACTTTAGTCATTTTAAATAGCCACAATAATTTAATCACGAAGTACCAAACATTTTGATTATAATTTTTATGCGGCAGCCAATATTAAAAATTTAATTTATCAAACAATTAACTAATTTAATTTACCGCTGATTATTCTCACAACTGATTTAATTCACCGTTGATTATTTATACATCAATACCAAACTAAGCCTTAGAGAGATAGTTAATTGAATATAACCACCTTAACTAATATTAATAAATTTTATAAGTTAATTCCTATATGTATGTATGTATGTATGTATGTATGTATGTATGTATTAAATATGATCAACAAAAAACAATGAGTCTTGTATTACTTATATAACCATTGAGCCACATTTTGCGAAAAAAAAAATAATGTAATTTTTTTTGTTAAACAAAATAAGGCCCTTTTTAGCCCATTTCGGTCCTATTCGGAAGGTCGGCCGGACCCGTCCCTAAATTTTGTTGACTTTAATCAGGTCCGGCTCGGCCCGACCCTAAGCCCTAAAATTTAGGGTAGGGCCGGCCCTAGCCTGGCCCATGATGACCCCTAGTTCACCCCCTCTCATACACCGGAGCAGATTCATGAAGTCTTTGTATTAAACAAGGTGAAGTGCAAAGGTAATGAGGCAAAGAGAGAGCGAGTATTTGGATTCATTGACTCACTCTCCACTTCTCCCTCTAGTCAGAAGCAAGATCTTTACATTCCTCTAATTCCTAAGAAAGTGCATGCTAGCTGCTATCCTCCTTAGGAGAGTGATTCTGAAGATGATAGGATATGGGACGAACCGAATATAGAAGTAGCCAATGCAATGCTCAATGCTAAGATTGAAAGGTTGAGAATAAAGGATGAGGAAAGAAAAAGGAAAGGCCTATTACCTACTCATGCACCTCTTCTTCTTTCTGGGTTCAAAGAGGAGGAGAAGAAAAATGAGAAAGTAATGAGCTTGAAGGGAACAACATGTAAGAGAAAGATGAAGAAAGCATCAAAATCTCTTGAGTGGAAGCCTAGATCAATTTTTGGGGGTAGTGGCATGAAGACCCCACACTAGTTGGAGGAACAAGAGAAAGACCAGCTTGAAGTCTTTAATCTCAAGTGCTACTAGGAGGCAGCCTAGGTGCGTTTCCGTTGATTTCATAACTAGTTCAGCTGAGAATAAGGCCCTTTGACCATTGTTGGGTGGTAGGGAAGCGTGCGAAGAGATGGCATAGAGAAAATTTCACTTTGTGTGAAGTACAGTTTCTGTCCTGTTTTCTAGAGTCACATTGAGAGCCAATATTTTACAGTTCAGGAAGATTTTGGTTCAATAGTTACTGCATGAAGATCAGAATCCGAGCAGCTTCTGTACAATGATTTTGGGAAGCTTCAACTCCTTCACCTGAACGAATTTTGAGTTGAAATTTTTAGGAGTTGTACCTTGTCGTGTCTATTGTATCCCAGAGAAATAGTTTTCATGTTGGTACTTCCTAGCTTCATATTTGTTGTTCCAAGTAGGCAAGGGTTAGAACTAGAGTAGGCAGAAACTGGTAGAGCAGAACAGTCAATTTTGAAGGATATTTTTTCCCAAATGAGGAACCGTTTAAAAGTGAAATTTCATGGGAAAACAGTAGTGTGTGTTAGATTTCATTTCCAAGTGGTCTTACCCCCTTTGCATCTCTGGAGCTTCAGTTATTGCAGTTTTGGTGACTGCAGGGGGGGTCAGCAGCAGTTGTCGGAAACAGTGTGTCAAATTTTCCTAGCTACTGTGAGCAATCTACAATGAATATTGGGACTTCCATCATGAAAATTCAAGCTTCAGATCTCTACCTTTTTATCATTTAATCAGATTTCCAAATAGAGAATGGGTGAAGTTTCAGTTCCCATTCAAAGAGGCCAGGGTCACAAACATAGAAGGCAAAACTGGGACTGCAGCTCAGTCATTGATAGGAGTATTTTAATGCGACGTTTTAATATTTAACTCTCCATATTTTGCTTAGTCATTTCCTTTACTTAATCATTTTTAATTTACTTTCTAGTTTCTAGGTACATGGGAGAAAAGAAGTGAAAAAGAGCAGAAATGAGCGTAAATGAAGGATAATCATTTTAGAAACTTTCTTCTTTCATTTTAGGAAATATTTCCTATTTTGTTTTTGGGAACTTTCTTCCGTTGAACTTTCCTACTTATGATTTTCTTGTTTTAAAGAGGGAATTTAAGAGTCCATCCCATTGAAAACTCTGGAGTGATGAAATCAAGGAAACTTGAAGGATAAGAAGATTTACATAAATAAGGAGGAATTCAAGGAGTTTTCATTCACATAAATTCTTCTTATTTCATGGAGAGAAAACGGGGAGTGTCTGTATTCAATATTTATCCTAATGATCTTATTTCCCATTGATCATAACTCTAATTAATTTCTGATTTTTCTTGATTATAGGATTTCATTGTGTGCACAACTCTTGGAAGAAGAAATTAGTGAAATTCAAAGGAAAGAAAGGTGGAGTTTGTGAAAAATTCTAGGGAAGTTAAGAGGAAGGAATAAAATCAGAAAATACTAGAGAGGAATAAGGGATGTATCCGGTCACTATTTAAGGGAAAAGAGATCAGAAAATTCAAGACTCTGTCATGAGAAAATCAAGGAAATTTGGAGGAGAAGTCACCTCTAGATGATTGGCCATGATTGCATCACAAGAGAGGAGGATTCCACTATAAATAGTAGCAATTCTTGAAGCCAAAGACACACCACTCCACACACATCTCTCCCTCATAAAATCAATGTCAAAAATTCTCTCCATTCTCTAGTCTTCAGAAGCTCTGCGTCTCAACCAAGGAGGAGAAGAAGTCATGCAATACATCAAGATCCTAGCCGCCATCCACCCTTGTGTCGTCCCTAGAAGATTGCTTGTTTTCAAGGATCTTCAAGTTCTTCGTCTCAAGGCTTTGTCATTCATCTTTCACGGTGTATTTCATACTTTCTTTTCTTTTCCTTTGTTTGATTTGTAGAGTTATGAATTCTAGTTAACATGACGTTAAGGGAAAAGTTTAACACCCGTTTATATGTTTTGATAATAAATTTGTGATTTCTATATGTTGATTTCTATGTTGGTTATGTGAGATTGCTTAATTGATTTTGTTTTACAGAAAACTTTTATATGTATGTGTTCACTGGTGGCCAACTTAGGATATGTGCATGTAATTGGAGCTAGATTTAGGTTAACAATTCACCTAATAGTTTTGTGAACCTAAATCATAAGTAGTAAAGGCTTTGGACAAAAGTCGAAATCAAGTAAGAAGGATTGCAAATAGATGAACTTTTTCATACTAGATTGTGCACTTTGGTTGACATCCTTTCTTTGTTCTTCATG
>BDJD01011993.1:9190-25958 GCA_002564525.1 Rosa multiflora | reverse complement strand
GTGTACAACCCGCCAAATTCAATGGCCACAAAAAGTATGGTTTCCTCGCTAAAGTCCGTCTTTTATGAGGAACTATTTCCTTGTCAAAAGAAACCATTAGGGAGGAAATAATGATTTCGTCGTTATTTGTTTGGCGGAAAATTATGTAAAACCTTCCAATTTCAAATATATATAGCTCAGTGGTTAGAGCACCCACTATTTAAGATCCAGGTCATGGGTTCGAGTCACCATGGGAGTAGGAGTGAAATCTTTTGTTCCTCTTTTCAAAGTAATGAAGAAAAAAAAATATATATATATATATATATATATATATAATTTAGGCCTCATCAAAAAGCCCGCGGATCAAGTGGGCCGATAGAGGCCCCCTGGCCTGGAGGGTCAAAAGCTAGGCCCAGCCTGTCAAAAAGCCAGCCATAGGCCTGGCCCGTAAAAGCCCGCAAACAAAAAATATTATATAAATAACACAGAAACTGTGTACAGAACACCAAACTTAGATGAATTACTGGGAACTATTTGGATGGAACTAGGAGCTGTACGCTATATGCACAGAAAGCCTCATGTGTATAGTTTTTAAGGAATTTTACGGTTTGCTATTCTGACTTTTCTAGAAAGATTTATGGCAATTTAAGTGAAGGCAGTTCAGCTTGAACGAGAATCTACAACACAGAAACTGTTGTGCAGAACACCTAACTTCGCTAAATTACTGGGAACTACTCAGATGGAATTAAGAGTTTTACCCTATATGCACGGAAATCCCCATGTGTCTAGTTTCTGAGGAATTTTACGGTTTGTGATTCTGACTTTTCTAGAAGGAGTTATGGCAATTTAAGTGAAGGCAGTTCTGCTTGGACGGGAATCTGCAACATCTTTTACAAGTTCATATCTAGAACCGAACTTCAATGAATTACTGCGAATTGCTCGGATAGAATTAGAAGCTGTACACTATATGCACGGAAAGCTCCATGTGTCTAGTTTCTGAAGAATTTTACGGTTAGCGATTCCGACTTTTCTCGAAGGAGTTATGGCAATCTCCATCAAGCGGTTGGTTTCTCTGAATTCATTTTCCATTTCATGGTTGTTTTAGAATGAACCTCAACAATTTAAATGCAATGTATAAGTCAATACAACTTTAGGAGACAAATTGGTATATAGACACACATATACATATACACAGTCCTTCTCAGGTAAGGATCTTCTTACCTAAGTTTAGGAACGGATTTCCATATTTGACCACTTTTCGATCACATATTCACATCTTAACTGTTCAGTTTTTAGGTATATATGAGTAGATCATCTCTGCATATTTTCAGTCAAATCGATGATCATTAAGGTATCAAACTAGATTAAATCAATGGACGAACCGAATCTGTCCAACATGAACCGTTCATGCATATAATTGTAAATAGCAGTTTTGAATGTCTTAACGATAATCAATTTGGCTGAAAATTTGTAGAGGTGATCTACACATTAGGATCTAAAAACTGAACGGTTGAGATATCAAAATATGATCGAAAAGTTGGTATAATATCTTATCGCTAAAAAAGACCAAAAAAAGGGATTCCTCACTAGAAGGGCCTTGTGTGTGTGTGTGCGTGTGTGTATATATGTATGTATGTATACACACACATATATATGTATATGTATATGTATATGTATATGTATATGTATGTGTCTATATATATATAAGGGTTTCGAATCAAGATAGCTAATAATCCGTTGACTAATTCTGCCTCATTCCAATTCTCTCGAGAGAATTATTGTTTGAAGGGATTATGCCTCGAATAGATTGTATCTCAAAGAGATTGTACCTCATTCGGATTTTTCCTTGAGAAAATCTCTCGTCACTCAAATCCTCCTTAAAGTGTTTCATCCTATCGAGATCCTCCTCTACAAGTTATTTCCTCCTCGATTAGATATTCACGCCTTGACCAAATATTTCCACCTTGATCAGATATTCCCACCTCAACTAGATATTTCCACCTCGACCAGATTTTTCAACCTCGAACGAATATTTCCACCTCGATTAAATATTTCTGCCTTAACTAGATATCTCCATCTTAACATTATATCTCATTATCTCCTCTAAACCCATTTTTATTTTTATAAACACATTTTAATTTTTATAAATGACATATTGAAAAAAGAAAAAAGAAGAAGAAAGAAGCGGGATGTTTTGGTTTCATTTACCGAAGGCGGGGAAAGTTAAAAAAAAAAAAGAAAACAAAGCGCTAATCCAAAAAGGAAGAACAATTAAGAGATAAAACCTAAGAGCATCTCCAACAGTAAAAGCTATTTTTTTAGCTAAATCGTCTAAAAGTTAAATTTAGGTAGTAAATTTCTAGCTTTTCCTCCAGCCGTGTTAGCTAAACTAAAAAAATTGAACGTGGAGTGTTTAGCTTTTTGTTATTTTCTCTCTCCTCCCTAGCTAAATTTAGCTAGAGATTTTAGCAAAAGCCAAATTTGACTTTCATATAGCTATTCTGCTGGAGTGCTAAACTATCTCAAATTAGCCAAATTTATAACTTTTTGTTGAAATAGCTAGTCTGTTGGAGATGCCCTAAGAGATGGAAAACTCTTTACTTCTCTATCTCTTACGGTGCAGCCTCCTTCTCTGCATCTCCCATCTTTGAATTGAAGCTCTCATCTCTATAGAGACTAGATTCATCTTTCTTCCTCCTTGTACACAATTATTGTATAGTTTGATTAACGAAGGTCCTATTTTCAAAAACAGAACAAAAGTTCGATCGAATTGGGATCGAATGGAATTGGGAAGTTAATTGGGTCTGTGCTGCCAAATTTGTTAGCCATTGTTCTTCTTCTTCTATCCGTTTTTGTTTCGAATTCCCCAAATTCACTTCGACTTGCATATACTGGAATCTGTGGCTCACTTGCTTCTGTGCAATAACAAATCAATTACATAACGGGTCGATTGCTAGTTATTTGTAAGTGTTTCGAGTGAATTGTTTATACTTGGTTCCTTGGATTGAGGTGTCTTCGAGTTAGTTTCATAATTAGTTGATTTGATTCTTTTCGTGATGGATTCTGTTATCCCAAGTTCAACACAAAGGGTATAATAATTCGGTTGAAATTGACTCACACAAAGGGTATAATAATTCGGTTGAAATTGACTCACACAAAGGGTATAATAATTCGGTTGAAATTGACTCACACAAAGGGTATAATAATTCGGTTGAAATTGACTCACACAAAGGGTATAATAATTCGGTTGAAATTGACTCACACAAAGGGTATAATAATTCGGTTGAAATTGACTCACACAAAGGGTATAATAATTCGGTTGAAATTGACTCACACAAAGGGTATAATAATTTCTGCTACAACAATATTTATAGAAAGTTAGATTTAACTTATTTATTTGACTCATATTGATTAATTTAACATGTGTGTGTAATAACAGGTAGTGCAATAAGTAAACGCTCTCGTGTGCAAACTACTGATCAGCCATGCACAAATTTTGTAGAAGATGGACTCAATTCTGCTATTGGTACCGCTACAGAACGAACTACTACTGGTAAGTAGTATTGTAGTCTTCTTGAATTCAATTTTTATCACTTTAATTATTTATGTATTAAGAAGTATAGGGAAAAGAGAGCGAAATGCAATTTTGTTTTCATAAATTGCAAATTAGAAGGGTATACCTAAATTATACGTATAATGACATGGGTAGAATTAGTTCACGTCTTCAGCATCAAACTGCTAATGATCAGCTATTGATAAATGTTACTACTAAAGAGCAAAATGATAATGTGATATCAGCCAGTAATCAAGACCCTCCTACAGGTATATACAATATTATATATATATTGTTATATTTTGAGAACTAAAATATTTGAGTACATTAATTAAGAATTATGTTAAAGGTCCAACAAAAAAGGTGTGGGGAAAGACAAGAAGAGTGAATGCAGATAAGGTGCTTTCTCAATTAAATGCTAAAATACTTGTCACTCTGACCGAACAAAATGGCAGGCCTACAGGCCCATATGCTAAAATGTTGGCCAATGAAATTGGTTTCACAGTTCGAAACCATGCCCCACTAAATGTGGAAAAATGGAAGAAGATTCTGAAAATTGAAGTGGATAAGTTGGTTAAAAGAATAACGATGAGTGATGGTTTGTTTTTTTGAAATGTAAGTTTACATTGATTGCTTTAATCAAATATTTTGTTTGACATGAAATTATTTATATGCAGAACAAGTTTGACATTGATATGTCTCTCCCTTGGGTCGAGAGATATGTAATTACAACATGTCAGACTGTATTTTGTAATTTTCGTTATAAGTTGAAGAAACATTTTGAGAAATTTTTAACAATCGAGGAAGCAATTGAAAACAAACACGATGATGTCAAGACTCAGGAAGAATGGGAGTTTCTCTGTGCTCGTTTTTCTAGTGAAAAGTTTCAGGTACAATATTGTTTATTTTTTTTAACTATTTTTCAACACAGTTCACTTTTTTGTTATATTAGTTTTCTTTTTCATTCAGATTCCAACTAATTGTTTGATGTTTCATAATAATTTTTAGATTCGTTTAGAGAAGAATGCTATAAATAGGTCAAAGTTGACACATCACCACAAGCTGGGTCAAAGTCATTTATGTCTCACCAAGAGCAAATTGTAAGATATTTATAAATTTATAGCTTCAATATATATATGTAGATGTTAAAATAATATGTTTGAATGCAATAGGCAGCACAGGCTGGAGAGAAGCAAGGTGCAATTGATCGCTTTGAAACAGAGTACAAAAGCACTAAAAAAGGTTGGGACTTGGGAGCAAAAGTAAAGTGGGTAAGTAACTTGTTAACGATGCATACGTATGGACAAAAGTTCTATAATGTATATATTTTGACCATGACCATAGGTGAAATTAATATAAAGTCCCTAAATATGATTAAATTGATCAGGTTGTAAATGAGAAATTGCATATCATATCCAATTGTATATATTTTTTATTGTAGGATGAAATAATTAAGATGCGAACTGAGACAACTCAACCTGATGGAACTCGGACAATGACAGATGATGAAATTTGTGCAAAAGTCCTCGGAGTCAAATCAGGCTACATCAAGGGTTGTGGTTGGCCCTAGACCTCCACCATCAAGAGTCTCTCATTCGTCGATAAATGAAATGTCTGAAAAGAACAAAGTGTTGCAAGAACAGCTTCAAGAGACCCAGCACCTTTTAGGGACTCAACAACAAAAGATTGATGCACAAAATGAGGTGATCCAAAGATTGGAGGAGAAAGCCAAAAAGTTTGAGGAGTTCATGGCTAACTTTTCCAGACAATATCCATCAAGTTAGTATCTTTATTAGAGAACTTAAACATGGAGAAATAATTTTTTAGATCATCTTGATTCTGTTATTGGTTTTAGACTATTTTTGTTACTCCTTATGTTAGGAAACACTTTGATTGTTACTTTGGTTTTATTATTATGAGATTTATTATTGGTTTGACTATTTCAATTAGTTTTAAATATTTTCATGTAATATGGTAGAGAATAATCGGTGACAAAACCATATGTATTGTCAACATTTTCCTCGTAATAAGCAATCAATTGTAACGAAAAAGAATTTCCTCGCTATAGGCTATAGAATGTATAACGACGAAAATAAATATCATCGCTATACAATACACAACTTATGACGACAAAAATAAATTTCCTCGTTAACGATTATAATATGTACGACGATGAAAGTAAATTTCATCGCTATAGGTTATACAACCTACAACGACAAAAGTAAAATTCCTCGCTATAGACTATACAACATATAAAGACAAAAGATAAATTTCCTCGCTATAGACTATACAACTTACAATGACAAAAGTAAATTTCCTCGCTATAGCAAATACAACCTACAATGACAAAAGTAAATTTCCCCGCTATAAACCTTATAACCTATATCGACAAATGTAAAGTTCCTCGTCATTGAGTACCTTTGGCGAGGAATACACCATATAAGCTACATCGACAAATGTAAATTTCCTCGTCATTGAGTACCTTTAGCGAGGAATAGTTTTCCATCGTACAAGATACATATAAGGAAGAAAATAAATTTCCTCGTTAAAGATTGCTTATAGTGAGGAAATACTTCCTTGCCAAAAGATACCTACAACGACGAAAATGTTTTTTCAAATTTTTTATTATTTACAATTTCTAAATTATTTACATATCATTAGCGAGGAAATAATACTTTAGCGATGAAATTTATTTTATCGGGAAATATATTTAACGACTAGTTTTTGGTCTTCAGAATTTTTTAGTGAGAAAAAAGTATGAGTATAGGCGAGGAAAAAAATTGTAGCTAAAGAATAACGGCGAGAAAAAAATATATTCATCAAGAAAAGGGATTGGCGAGGAAATAGTATTTTTCTCGCGGAAACTTTTCTTGACCACCCTTCCGCGAGGAACTGGTGACCAAAATATTTTCCTCGTGAAAACACTACGGCGAGGAAATCTCAGTTTTCAGCGACAAATTTGTTCCTCGCAAATTAGCATTTCTGTTGTAGTGAGTGGTTATGTTAAATAGAGCTGGCCTTGAGGGCTGGTGGCCTCAGGCCACTAGTCTCCAGCGGGTCTCTGACAGTTTTTATTTTTTATGTATATTTGTGGTTGAGTAAGAGTTTATATATATTCTTTGCCATTATAAAAAAACAGTTGTGACTCTAGAGCAGTTGTTAGTGTGTATTGTATACTGTGGCCTTCTAAGTCACCCAGGTTTGATACAGTTACATTTTCTCTCCTTTTCTTTTTCCGGTTTATTACGTACATCATATCTTTTTCCGGTTTATTACGTACCTCATATTCCCCCTTTTTTTTTCCTTTTTTTTTTTCTTCAATTGCTACAAAATAGTTTCATTTATATTCTCTCAAAAAAAAATTTCCTAGTTTCTTTTGGTATTAGACCAATTTTTTTCATTTCTACTAACGCCCTTTCTAATTTAACAATACAATATATTTTTTAGGAAATCAAGAATTGGGAGAGAATGAGTTGCGCTTTGATTGATAATAAGGACCTTTATATAGAGGATTACAACCAGAGAATATGAGTCGTATATGGAAACTGAATCATACAATGAATAAGATATCTCTGAGAATATTTGAAAGACCAACCCTATTACAACTTGGACAAGTCACTAGAGTTTGGACCAGACACAAAAACCAGATGTCCTTAAACACTCCCCCTTGTGCCGACCAAATGTGGTG
This sequence comes from Rosa multiflora, assembly GCA_002564525.1. NCBI lineage: Eukaryota > Viridiplantae > Streptophyta > Magnoliopsida > Rosales > Rosaceae > Rosa > Rosa multiflora. The sequence goes on along the minus strand of BDJD01011993.1, from coordinate 18,738 downwards.
CTCCTCTCGTTACCTCGTCAAAAACCTTACCGAGTAACAAAAACCCAGTGGGACAAAAATAACCTTGGTCGAAGGAGAAAAAGAGTACAACACACCCTTCACATTTCAAGACCATACATGTAGACATCTTCCCCTGTTGTTTGCATCTCTCCCCCAGATGACGATGGTCATGGAAGTTCAGATAACTTCCGCAAACGATGCTACCAACATGTTTTTCAAAAGTTGATTTAGGTAATGACTTGGTGAACAAGTCTGCCACATTGTCCTCAGATTGAACCTAGTTCACTTTGATCTTAAGGAGACTTTGTTGTTGCTGATTATGCTTGGTGTTGTTGCCTTTGATATAGCCTTGTTTCATTGGTTCAAAGAAAGTAGCATTATCCTCAGAAATACTCGTAGACTCATCTGTGGTAGACTTCAAATCACAATTGCTTCGAACATGCGTAATTATGGATCCAATCCATATACATTCATGAACTATTTCATGAAGAGCAATAATCTCTGCATGGTTCGAATAAGTAAAGACTAGGGTATGCTTTGTAGATCTCTAACATATCGTGGTGGGATAGGGATAGAGGACACATGCTACTGTTTGCGGCTCTCCTGGTGTGTGATGGGTCCGAATCCGTCATCTATTTATAGGGATAGAACAAGCTCATATCAATCGTACATCTCAAGTACCGAAAGATATCTTTTACACTAGTCTAATGGTGTCGCGTTGGCGCAGAGCTATGTCTAGTTAACAAGTTCACTGCAAATGAGATGTCCGGTCTTGTGCATTGAACTAAGTACAATAATGCGCCTATTATAGTTAAGTAGGTCACTTATACCTGTAGCACATCTTTGTCATCATCCTTCGAACGAAGATGATCCTTTTAGGATCAAGACTACAGACGATCATGGGCGTGCTTGAAGACTTGACATTGTCAAAATGCCTAAGCATCCATCAACAAGGTGCTCAAGTTCTAAACTAAGGCAAAATCGTGTTCTCCTAAGATCATTCAACTCAAACTCAGATTTCAAGTATTCAGTGGTTTCCCTTAACTTTTTAAGGGCTTTCAATGAAGATCATGTCACCAACATGAACGACGATAAAATCCGAAACTTGTCATGGAAACATGCGGGCATATCCCTTCTCAATCAAGTAGTCACTTTAGTGAGCGTTCCATTCTTATTGCAAACGCACTCTGTGGACTAGAGTCACTTGACTTGGATAAATGTAGTTCACCAAGAACTTTCATGTATATTTCATGTTTAGATCCCCATAAATATACGTAGTGACCACATTCATAAGATGCATATTCAGTTATTCGGAAACTACCAAACTAACAAGGTAGTGGAATGCAATGACATCTATTACGAGATAATATGTCTCTTTGTAGTCGATTCCAAGGTGTTTAAGAGAAGCCTTGCTCCATAAGGCGAGACTACCATCTCTTTTTCTCATCATGTTTTCTAATAAAGACCTATTAGACAACAGGTTTTATGTCAGGAGGTATTGTCATCACTGGCTCGAAAAACCTTCCTCTTTGTTAGAGAATCCAACTTAACCTGAATCGCATCTTTCCATTTAGGCCAATTTTCTCTACATTGGCATTCATTTATCAATGGAGCGTGGTTTGATATCATCACTCTCAACAAACTCATGCGCTGTGAAATGCGTGAATGCATCATCAATCATGATAGAGTTTTTATCCTAGTCTCATGTACACTAGTGTAATTTTCATATAGCTCTATATTCTCAGGAATATGTTTTGTCGTTGAGGAGTCCCCCAACAATAAGCATAATCTGGAATATTCTCATGAGACGGATTTTGAGTGTAGATGATCAAAGGATTGAGTTGTGCTAAAGTATTCTTCAGACCCACGGGCCTTCCACACATCCTAGATGGGGCCAAGGCCTGTAATACCAAAGTATAACTCTCTATGGCATTGGTGTCATGCCTACATCTGTGTAGGGTGGCACTACGTCCTCTCATAAGGACGTCCATCCTTACAGACATATTTGCAGTAGGTATGTGTGATCTCGTTATTTTAGCTAGGATTGAGATGAGACTTAGTGGGGACATACCACGACAATTCCTATTGTTCCTGTTGAACATCCATGTTCTTATCTCCCCCCAAATGACGGGAAGGCTGTCTCATCAAACTGACAATCCGCAAATCTAGCTGTAAAGAGATCACCTAGCAAGGGTATTAAGTGGTGGATGATTGTTGGAGTCTCATATCCATCGTATTTGCCCATTTGTCTGTGAGGACCCATCTTAGTGCGCTGTGGCAGCGCAATTGACACACTCAAATATGTATAAGTACAAGATACTTGTTGTGATGCCCCGAAAATTCGTTATTATTTTCCGAGGATTTTCTAGAATTTAATTAGTAGTTGTTGGACAATTTCGTGGTTCGGGGATGGAGTGAAGGTCTTTTGGACGAGTAATTACTTGGAACGTTATATTTTCGAGGATTTGACTTTTTATTCGTTGAGTTTCTCTGCAAACTTCCTTCACAAAAGTCCTAGAGCGCGTCGATACGAGTTCGTAAACATGCGGCACGCGTAAATCGGAGTTCGTATGTGAAAGTTATGGTCAGCGAAAATACCTACTATTTTTGAAAAATTACTATAAGTAGAGGATTTTTGGAAATTGAATCACTTTCCATTTCCGTCGGTTTCCAGAAATTTCCAGAAACCAAGACTCTCTTTACATTCCGGCCGACCCGCGCAAACTCGACCTGACTTTTCAGGCAGATTCCTGCTTTGCCAGGCGACGGCACTGGCCCAGAACCACTCAAACTTAGCTCACAGTTCTCCTTGTGGTGGCGGCTTGCTCCTATTCTCGTCCATAGCAGCGGATTGAAGCAGCGAACCTAGGTGCAGTCAGACACGATGGGATTTTGCTCCTCCGACGACCGCCTAGCAGGAAACCGGTCTTGTTTTTCTCGTGGGAGCTTGGTGGTTTTGGACTATTCGCACATAAGCATAGTCAACTCAACGTGAACAGTTGATTCTGGTTTATGACCTTGATTCCCGCAGTTCTAGGCCAAACTGGTGAAAACCTCAGGTATTAAAGTTGATCCTCATAGTATAAACTCCATTTTGGACGGTTAGATTGTTATGGTTTTGAGTTTGGCCGGCGGTGGTGTGCCACCTCCTGTGGCGGCACTTGGCGGCTTTTCTGGCCATGTCAAGGGCAGTTTCTGGTTTTATATATCATCTACTCGTCGATACAAACGTTTTAATATATGGTATGTAGCATTTGGAGATCATATGAGCATGTTAGGGTTTTTAGCGATTTCAAATTGTTCGGTTTTCGATCTGTGAGGGTCCGACCATCTGATCGACTTATAATTTCAACATATCCATTATAGGAGTGTTTTGGAGACTTTGGGTGGTCTTAGTTGAAGTTTCGCCTCAATTGGTGTTACTTTCCGATTTTAGTTCAAATGGGGGATTCGAACTTTAATCACTTTGTGATTCGTGCACTGAATTGAGACCGTATGTGTTTAAGTACTTGACAGACTCGTGTTGAGGAAATTGCGGCGATTTGTGCTTGTCTTGGTTAGCGTGTGAAGATGCAGCAGGATTTAGAGATAAGTAAATCTCACAGTATTAGTTATGAATAAGTTACCATATTGTCTTAGAGTTATTGTTTAACTGTGACTATAGTTGGTATTAGTGGCATTCTTGAGTAGATGACTATGTGTGTGTGTATATATATATATATATATATATAAGTGAAATACATATGTATTGGTGCAATTGTTGTGATATGGACAACATATCATGTTTTTAGTTCATTATCGTTTGGAAATAGTGAAATTGTGTATTGAGTTGTGATTATAGAATTTCATTTGTTAAGATACCATGGGTCTATTATGACTATCTTAAATTGTGATTTAAGATATGGTCGCTTGTGTAGGAATATCTGTGTAATGATCAGTGAAATCAGTGTGATAAATCCTTGTGATGATTGTTGTGTAAAGCTTGTGTAGGAATATCTGTGTAATGATTGGTGAAATCAGTGTGATGATCTTTGTGATAATTTTTGTGTGAAGAATGTGGGAATATCTTAGTGATGACCAGTGAAATATGTGTAATGATTTCTATGATTTGAATTGTTTGTTTTAATGTAACCTCCTGAACTAAAACTATACTCAGGGGTTACTATGAATTTATTTACCTTTATTTGATTTGTGATTGCCTTGCTTTCTTCTTAGTTTTACTGTTGAGGGTTTGAATGATTTGAGGGGCCATAGTGGTGACGAGTGTTTTCTGTGGGGAGGATAGGAAGGTGATTTCATTGTTTTTCACCTTTGATGTGATGTTGATGACAATGGCTTCCGATGGGGAGGAAAGGAGTGTGATTTTGTAATTCGCAGTAGTCTTGAGTTTTTGTCTGACTGAAATTTATGTATTTGGAAGCTAGGTTGAGAATCTGAGCATGTGGTTTTAGTCACGAGTTGACTTACGTATGAATGATATGAAAGGTTATGAAACTGATAGTTGTAGTTGAGAGTTATGTGCTTATCGTTGGTTAGGTTGAGGTGACTTAAGAATGTGTTTCTGCTTTGTGGTTTTGAGTTTACTCATACAAGCTTTCGTAAGCTTACCGGGTTTGTTATGTGGCAACCCAGTACACTATTCGATAGTGTAGGGGTTAATCCTGCAGGTCAAGAAAATCGTGGCTGAAGCTGAGACCTTGTAGCAGTTGTTCGGGTAGGAAGTTAATTTTGTGGCTTTACTGTTATTAAGACTTCCATTGTGTAGTAAGCTATGAGAAGTGGTTACTTATTATTTTGTTAACGCAATTTAATTTGTAAACTCTGTGTAATGCTATATATGACTCTAAAGAACGAGTCTTTATTCACATTGTGGGTTCGGGACATAGTTGGTTGCCTTTATTTAAAGGAAAATTTTCTTAGCTGTTTTGTTTGATGTTCGAGCCATCACGCCCGGAGTTCTTATGCTGTTTGAAATTGTATTATTATTGTGAGTGAAATTTGGGGCGTGACAGTTTGGTATCAGTGCGTAAGGTACTTATTTGGTGATAATCAGTACTACTCGAATGATGGCCCGTCTGCAGCGGTTTCCCATCTGATGCTCTTCGGTATTGGTATAATCATCTGGTATGTAGTAGTATTAAGTGTTGGTCCAGGCGTAAGTCCTTAGAATTGTGGGGGGTTGCCCTGTAGGTTTGTAGTGGGACTTGTACAACTTCTTTGAGTTGTAGTTTTGAAGAATGGGAACCTCTGGATTGTGCTCTGATTTAGTTGTTGAGGATTATTTCCATGAAATGATATCCTTTTGTACAATTGTGGTTGCTTGGTGGTTGAGTCACGGTGTTTGACTCATACTTGTATCGGAAGTTGGTACGAGTACTTGACTAGTAGTAGTTGTGCCGTCCTAAGTTGGATTGGCAGACGTTTTGGATTTGAAGGTAATTATCAGTGGATAGCTATCTTGTTTTATAGCGTGGTGTCGTGGTGGGGCATTCTATTAATCATACTCTTATGTATTTAAAGTGGCCCTGATGTATCTAAGTAGATCTTATGTGTGGTTTGAGTTTTTAATTGTGTTATTGAGAATGCCTTGAGGTGATGTTATTGTTGATACCACTTATATCACATACCGCCAAGCATTACCAATTACCTCGTAGGTGAGCCCCGAGAAATAGTTAGTCCCGCCTACGACATGCATCTGGTAGACCGACACCCCGGCTACCTCGTTGTGGTGGAGATCAGCAGGTATCTCGCCTGAAGTCCACCTCCCATGCTCTCCAAAAGGCTTCAAGTGAAGCAAAATGTGTATTATTGTCCCACATCGGAAATATAGAATAGAATAGGACTCCCTTTAGCTATAAGAGGAAGTCATCCCCTTCTTGGAAAGGGATGAGATCCATGATCCCCACATTTGTATACTACAAAGGCTACTTGGCCTCACTCATAATTAAATATTTAAGTGGACGTAGCCTTACTTTAATGGCAAGGTGAACCACTATATATGTTTGTGTCATTTCTCTCTCCCACTCTACCTTGCCTCATACTTAGTTCCCATTCTGTATTCTCACACAGAAACATTGGCGCTAGAAGGAGGGTCCCTAAGTGAAGGATATGAACCTCCGACCTAGAATACGAGTCAGCGAGTACCACGAACCAGCACGTACATGAGTCAGCGGGTACGTGCACACCCCTCACCCTCAACTCTACACCCAAACCTCACACTTCTCCGGGTACTACGAGTGAGCGGGTACTAAGAGTCATGCACGGGTACTACGAGCGAGAAGGTACTAAGAATCATGTACGGGTACCACCAATCAACCCACCAAGGTACATGTATACTACTCTGCATCACATTCTGAGCAAACCGGGAAATAGCCTTCGGCACCCACAGGCTAGGCCCCCACCACCTCACGCTGCCTCTAGGTGAGAATCTACTCAGCCACCGGGAATGACTTTCCGGCTCTCGCTACTTTTCTCACCTCTCGGAGGTCAATCCGGCGGAGCCGGCATCCCAGCAACTCGCTGCCTTTCTTCATCCCGGTGCCTAGCATATCTGTAAGCCAACCTCCAGCTACCGCTCTCGCTCCAACATCAACTTGTTTGCTGTTCATGTCTCTCTTTCTCGCACGATTCCTCACTGGTAACAAGCTGCTCTCTCCCTTCCCCGGGAACTCTTGGTGGCTTCCTCACCATCACCGGTGCCCTCTGCCTTCACCGGTACCCTCTGCCCTCACCAGTACCCCTGCCTTCACCGATACCCTGCCATCACCGGTACCAGTAGAGCACCGTGTCAACTCACCGGTACCAGTTGCCGCTTTAGATCACCGGTACCAGCTACCCTCAGAACCTCTGGTTAGCAACAAGCTCCTGCCTTGCTTAATCAGCGGTAAAAGTTTCAAAGTGAACCGGGACATCTACCGAGCTCGATCTCCTCTTGGCACCCGGAGACATCTCCACTCCACGGGAGCAACTCTACTCTTGGTGAAGCGAGACGCCCATCCAGGAGATAAGCACCGCGCCGGCAACCGCTGGCCTCCTTCACGCCCAAGAGGGACGTCACTCAGCTGTATCTCGAAGAAAAAAAAGAAAAAAAAATGGTCGCATGAATATTTACTCAGTACACCCAAAGCTTCGAGGCACACAGCTTTGGTGCCTTAAGAGAGGCAACGATGCCTTCATATTCAGTCAAGCCATACAAACTTCTACAACATAAGGACATATATGAATACTTCATGACTTGAAGCAGCATCCCGGTCTCTGTGCTTCATCCCTTCTGGTCTCTGAGAAATCTCCATCCAGATAAGTGATCTCTGTCTGCATATTCTTTATTAGACAGATGTGTGCACTGTTTATGAGTTTTATGTTTGCTATTTCTAAGGTTCTAAGTCATACACATAAGCATGCTTACAACAGTACAAATGCATGAACCTCCCTGAGAGACCACATGCTTATCCAATTAGCTATTTCATATAACTCTTGCATGACAGCTGTGAGACGGCTAGAATGGTATAAGTGCATGTCAAGCATGTCTCGCTCTCGCAACGTGTACACTTGCATAATACTGTTGCACTCCAGTCATGCAGATAAAAATCGTTAATTAATAATACTTTGTACACCACACATTTGCATGGAATCAGCCAATTAAGCACATCATGTTTACTCATATATGGCACAACACTTGAAGTTCACCGGATAAATATTACTACTTGCCCTACCATGCCTACTTCAAACGTGATCTTTGAACATGCCACACTACACGTAGCATCCAGCTCTGATAGGTCCTCATTATCATGGTTGAGACGTTGAGTATTATATGACTGTGGTCAGCACATCCCGTTGACCAAAACTTCAAAGCACACAAAGTGCAATTCATGCATGATTGTCACCTTTAGATTAAGTGATACATGCCAGCTATCTTACCTATACACAAATACACATTAGCATGATTTCCGCACACGTATACACTTGCATGGCTACCCATGATTACTATTGCCATGCAATAGTTGTGAACTTGTGATCAGTATATGTCATGCACTAACCATGATTATTGTTATACAATCAATTCCTAATTTCCTTTTACCATGATCATTTAAGCTTCTCATGTCAAGAATAATCATTTCCATACTTACATGGACAATTCAATCCTTCATGCCATTTAAATGGATTTAAATTGTCACTATATCATATCAAAGCGTACAAGCAAAATATATGTGATTCATCAATTCAACCATGTGAATAGTTTGCTAATCACTTATTTTCTTTTGCCTTTGGAAGAAGCAAAATAACTCTAAACCAGGCATCTTCTTGTGCGTACAAGGCCAAGCAAACTATCGATGATCATTTGTCGATTACATGGAGCGTTATCCTTGGACAACTCCAACAAGATTTGGTATTCGGGTCAATCCCAATTTTCCACTTCTCCAATCGGCAAAAGATGAGTTCTCATTCACACTTTTAAATTTCAGCTAATGCAATGCTTTACATGCTTCAAATAACGATTTTTATAATCTAAGCATGCCTACAAAATGTGATAGTCCCGATATCATATCTATTATGCCTATGTATTAACGTAATGCTTTATTTAATTACCCGTCAATTAAATTTCTCCATATATACATCTGACACAACACGCGGCACTTAAAATACCTCGCCCCAGGCGCGGTACCCCCAGGGGGAAAGCCAAGGTCATGTCCTTACAAAATCCTCTCCAATCGGCAAGGTAACCCAGCGGGGTTACGAGGCCAATGCCATTATATATTCTACCTGGGGCCACGCCGTCGGGTACCGGAGCCTAAGGCTACCGGATACCCTTACGGGGTTATAAGGCACAAATCATCATTCTACACGGGGCCACGCCACTGGGTAAAGGAGGCCTACCGACCCTCATTCAACCCCATTGGGTTAAGGAGGCTCAAGCCCTCATCAATCCCACCGGGATCACGGGCTCACTCACCTCATCGGGTACATGAGACCCCGAGCCTATCTACTCCACTAGGTATACGAGTTAGCCCAACCCTTATCGGGTACCAGAAGCCCAAGGCCAGACAACCCTCATCGGGTACCGGAAGCCCAAGGCCAGACACCCTCATCGGGTACCGAAGGCCCAAGGCCAAAAATACTCTATCGGGCACAAGACACCAATCTCTCACCCCATCGGGATCATTGGATCAATCACCCCATCGGGTACGGGAGCCAGCAAGCCCTCACGCTACCCCATCGGGTACCAGAGGGAGCAAGCCCTCACGTTAGCCCATCGGGTACCAAAGTCGTTGCACACGAGGCCTACAGACCCTCATAAATCCTCTACTCGAGCGAGGTATCCCAACGGGATCACTAAAGGGTAGCTCCCTTACAAAAGCCAAGGTCCAGCCCCTTGCATCCAAATCCTTGTCCAGGGCGAGGTACCACCAAGTCCTTAATCTACCCTTCCAGGTATCAGAGGCTCTAATCCTCATTTACCCTTCCGGGTATCAGAGGCTCAAGTCCTCAATCAACCCTTCTGGGTATTAGAGGCTCATGTCCTCAATCTACCCTTCCAGGTATCAGAGGCT
>BDJD01011988.1:0-22839 GCA_002564525.1 Rosa multiflora | reverse complement strand
TTTTTTGCCTTGGACCGTCTGCTGTTGGAATTAGGTTTCTTGCCTTGCTCTCTGCTTTTGGCATCGTCAAATGAGGCGAGGATATGTCGAGATTTCAGACAATCGGGTGTGCTTGTTTAGGATGTGGTAGCATTGGTTTGCGGATGTCCGTAAGCCCCGAACTCAATGAGGCCCGAAATTTTTACATATAAGGGACACACACTTCCCAACTGCCAAAAGCGGGTATAAAAAGTAAAGGGTCTTTCAAATGTACCCGGCAAAAATCTTTTCACACCCAGCAACATAGTTTTTACTCCTTATTTCCCCTAGTATCCTTTTTTTAATAAACTGAAAATAGAAAAACAAAAGCAGCAATAATAGTAACTGCACCTGCACTCTCTTAATCAAAAGAACTGCACCTGCCCTCTCCATCGAAAAACAATTGCACCTGCACTCCGACACCTTTGTTCCTCTTCATCCTTTTTTATTCTTCTTCTTCTTTCTCTATATTCCCTTCTTCTTTTCGGTTTTCTCTTTTTCTCTAATCTTGGAGATCTAGAGTAAGCAATCTAAGTTTTAAAACCAACAACTTGGTTGCTCCACTTCTATCTCTCACCTCTCATTTTTAATTTCATAGTTTCATATATTGTTATTGATTCATTTTTCTAACTGAATCAATCACGTATATGTATATCTTGTATGTCCAAACTAATGTTAACAACGACATAAGTAAAATTTCATACGAAGAACCAGTTTCACCTGAGAAAGAAAGAAAGAAAAAAGCAATAAATAAAAAAATAGAAGCAGCAGCAGCAGGAGCAAAAGTAGAAACCTCTGTACGAGACCTTGAAGAAAATAAAACAAGATTCTCCCTCCCTTCAATGAAGAAGGTTTTGAGACTCTCAAATTGAGAGTGTGACGGCAGCTAGCCAATGAGAAATATGGGGAGGAAGAGACAGACTCACGATGGCGGGGTGTACGTTTTTCTCTTCTTTTTCTATTTTTTTTTTAAATTTAAATAAGGGGTAAAAATGGAAAACTAAGAACAATAATTGTGTTGCTGGGTACACTAAGAACTTTGCTGGATACAAATAGCAACACCCAAAGTAAATTATAAGAAGATGCACGTTTCGTTGGAAAAATCTCTCATAAAAAATAAAATATAAAGACAGTTCGCTAATTAAAGTTCTGTTAGGTTTGTGTATATTATATCAATGTGTTAATACATTAAGTTGACTAGTCCAATTTAGAGTTAGACTGGCTTCATGCATTAGACTAATTTGAGTCCTCTAGTTGTATTGAATAAGTCTACATTTGTATAAAGTTATGTCTATTCGACGTATCGGTATATTAATGTACAATAAAACTTCTATTGTCATTAAAAGCCTTTCATAAAATATAAAATATAGACGGACACACATTTGCTGATGAATATATATTTCGACAAAACTTGCCTATAAAAAAAAACGAACACATATTTGCCCACAAAAAAGTCTCTCACAAAAAGTAAAAAAAAGGAATGGTAAAATTCTCATATTGTACTTGAACTATCACGAAATGTACTTTTTGGTGCCTACAAATCTTGAGGGAGCTTGGTGGTACCTGTATTATCCCTCTGTTAGCCTCTTTAAAATTTCCTTCCATTACTCTGCTAAAGTAGAGATGAAATTATAAAATACTTATTTTAGTTATTTTTGACAAATTTTTTATTAACTAAACTAAGTTGTAAAAATAAAAAGTTTGCCGAATATCTAGATTACCTACTGCCTCTATTGATTGATCGGATTAATTATTCTAAAAGAGAAAATTAGTTTATTTTCTAAGGACATAATAGTAGAACAACAATAACAACAAAATTAGTTACTTTCTTTTTTCAGCATAAAAGAAAGGAAAAATTATCATTTTGATAACCCAATTATGATTCGGTCAACATTTTGGTCACTATACTTTTAGTAATTTCACTTTAGTCATTGAACTTAAATATTCTTTTAGGAAAATTCTTGTAAATAACTCATATTTTCAAGGCATTTTGGTCAAATTGAGTACTGCATTCCTCTTTTTTTCCTTTTTATTTTCAAGATATTTTGGCCAAAAGAAATTAAAAGTTTTGAACTTTTCTCAGAGATTATTTTACTTAGTTCTCAAAACCTTGATCCTTCGCCAAATATAACTGTGTATTTTTTCTTTTTTAAATTATTCTCAATTTTAATATTTTTTTAGTAATTGGACCAAAATGTCCTTAGTTTTAACGGCAATTACTAAAGTTAAAAATAAGCCTAAACTTAAGTGATTAAAGTGATATTTTTAAAAATAGAGTGACTAAAATATCGATTGAGTCATAGTTGAATAACAAAAAATGAAAAATTTCCTAAAAGAAAATTGAAATTTATCAGTTACTTTTTAGAAAAAGAAAATTGGGCTTGTTTCCAATTAAGCCGGAAGAAATTAGACCCAAAAAAAAAATAATAATAAAATAAAAAAAAGAAAGAATAGAATCACCCAAGAAAAAAAATTGGCACGAGTGTGGCGCCAGCTAATTGGTTGGTTTTCAATCAAAAAGAAATTAGAAAGAAAAAACCAATAAAAATGATCGGTCACTCTACACTCGGGGTTTAGTGGTTTTCTTCTTGTTACTCTCATCTGAGACTCGTATTGTCTCTTCATAATTTGCTTAGTTAGAGAGCTTTCACTCGTTACCTTCCCATTTCACTAAATCCTCGTGTTTCTGGGTCAAATTACATCTGGGTTTTCTTGATATATACTTCCATGGAGTCCATTCCCAACTCATCATCTTCACCTGTACTTTGAGAATGGGTCTCATTTCAGCATCTGGGTTCCTTAGATTTCAGCTCTAACCAGATACTCACCACAATTTTGCTTCTGGGTCCGCCAAAAACTTCGATCTTCTGAGTTGGTTTTTAAGCTTTGAACTGTACCAACATGAGTAATCTTCAATCAACCTGCCAATTCTTCACTCCATTTCCGAGAGAGGGTCAAGAATTCGAAGCTGTATCGGACACTGAACCCCACCAAGCTTTCAAGAAACCCAGAGTCTCTAAGGTTGGGTCAGACTCGATGGTTATTGAGAGAAGATATAAGTGGTTGCATTACAAGACCCGACTGTGCAATAACTTCAAACGGGGTCGTTGCCATTATGGTGAGGCGTGTCTCTATGCTCACGGCATTGAAGAAATCCGCAACACTTTGGGTAGTTCGGCGAATGAGAATGGCATGTTGGGTAGGACTGAGTTTGCTCGTCACAGAACTTGTGATGAACTTCGGCTGTGTAAGTTGTTCTTGAATGAGGGGAAATGCACATATGGAGAGAAATGCCGCTTTCGTCATGTGATTCCGAAAAGTATCAGAGATGAGTCGGTGATCATTTTGACTAGTGGGTCTAAAGGGTCTCAAATTAGTGGCTCTGGGCAATTTGGGGGCAAGAGGTCTCTGGGTTTGGATGTTGACACTAATGGAGTGAGTGGAGGCAGGCATTTTAGGCAACAGAGCTCTGTTGCAGCTGGGAGAGGGATGCTGAGTAATACCTGCATAGCTAGTGGAACCTTTGCTCATGGACATGCCGGTAATAGAACAGGTTCTGTGTTTGATATGTTCGAAATGTTCATTGTTCTTATTTAATATGATTGCATCATTTTCTCTTGGCATATTTCAATGTGCATGACGTAGTTTTGATGTTGTTTCCTTTTGCTATGAACATTAAGATGTCATATCACCCTTAGTATTAGTCATGTATGTTTATAATATAGAAGACTGGGAGCTGGGACTAAGTTATGTTACATAGAACTTCTGGTTTATTATACCAAAAAGGAAACAAAGAATAGAAGAAATTTCTGCTTTTGTGTTAGATAGATAAAACAACTTCTGGTTTTGCATCAATAAGTGGAAAAACTTGTTTGATATTAATCAAATGACTTCATCAATACAGGCAATAGACTAAAGTGATCTCTTATGGCCCATAAGAGCTCTAGATTTCATTGCCTAGGCTCATATAGCAGAAGATTAAAACTCAGAATCAGCCATTATAGCTTCACTTGTCCAAAGAAGTTTCTGAACCACAGCTGTAAACTGGACTGCTTACAAGACTTGGCATTTGGACAGCATTATTTATCGTTCATTAGTTGTAGAAAATTTATAGAAAAGATCCATATGTTATGTATCACTTTTTGTGGACTGGCATCCATTTTGTATTCCCTGAACTTTAGTACATAAACCGACATTTTATATTGTCATTGGAAAGGTTGCATCCATTATCGTTTAGTCACGTCAAATGATGAATTTGTATCAGTTCATGATATCTAGAACATATGTAATTCCTTAATTTCTGATTATTCCCATTCTTCAATGCCCCTTTACTTGCTTAAAGACAGACTCAATCTTATGGGATGTACAATGATTCTCAGAGAACTAAGATTGTGAGATGTCTCATGGTTTTACAGTGCTCAGGAAGCTCTGTGGCTACACTACCATGGAGACTAAACATTTAAAGACTTTTACTACTTCTAGGGAATTGCAAGTTACGGACGGCAACTTCAACTGGAATGAACTTGAGAAAATGAGTCGCATCTATGCTGATTGGATTGAAGAAATTCCTCTTGTACATAGGAAGATGGAGTTCTGAGTTTGAGTGCTTCATGGGAAAGATTTATTGGTTCTGTTTCTCTTGTTCGCTTCTATGGATATTAAGTGTGTTGTGTATTCCTCTAACACCTTAGTTTTGATGAATGGATAAGGGACTGATTTTGTTCTCAAGGCATGGCATGGTATTCTGGACACGGTTCATAGGAAGCCAGGTCTGCTGAATCAGGAAAATTATATTTCACTAGAATACATGCTACCCCAAGTGTGTACAAAAAGGGATGTGGAATATCCTTTTTCTGAATTTTTTTCAATTGGCAAAGTGTATGGTTTCCTTTTACTAGATGCTTTGTGAATAGTTAATGTGGCAAAATTATGTTTGTGCTAAATCTTAGAAATCTCATTAGTTCAACAACATCCTATTTGGTGCCTTTAAGAATGGTCCTTAATATAAGCTTCTGTGTGTGTGTGCAAGCGTTTGCATTGTTGCATGTGGCTTCTCTAATTCACCTTATGAGTATGCCAGCATTCACAATGTTATGCTCCTCTTCTGACTATTTATTGTGGTCGATGTGAACAAAAAATGTGTAATACTTGTTATGCGTACTGCTTCTTTTGCTCAAGGTAGCTGGGACTATTGATAGTGGATACTGTCAACAAAAAATGTGTAATGCTTGTTACTTCTTTTGCTCAAGGGTAGCTGGTAGCATACAGACAACCGGACCAGTTCCTGCTATTGTCTTACAGCCAATACTTGGTCTATCTCTACTTTAATGTTTTACTCCACTTGTAAGTTTTCATGGTTGGAATAGAAAGGTCAGTAGACATGCTATTTGTAGCAGGTCTTCTCTTTGACGAAGTTGTAGCACTAAAAGCTGCAAATACAGGGCATTTGTTGCTCATGGTTGCAGATATTGCCTGTGTAGATTCGGGTCTGCATAACGAAACAGGGCTTGATTTTAGCATTTGGAAGGGATACAGTTATCTTATGGGTAAGTATTCTATATACTGGATATTTTCAGATGGATGATTAGTATTCTAAATACTGTAGGTTTTGTGGTATTACGGCTACCAGGTCTGTATTGTAAATATGCAGTTACAAATAATCCAGCCAAAGTCATAGGAATTAGACCCAAGACGATTCCAAATAGAAAAACTTCAATCATTTCAATTTGTTTGAGAGGGAAAGGGGAGGTAATATATATGTTTAAATATAAATAGTGAAACTCAAAGCTGCAGATGGGGTTGAGGTGCTAACTTTGCAGTTATTTGATAGCAAGTTGTGAACCGTATACTGCTGCTTCTGCTTGGTTAGTCTTAACTTTTGCGTGCTAAAACATTCCTAGAATGAGCTTCATTATGTGGTTGGCCATTAAGGGGAAGTTGGGCACTATGACTCTAGACAGAATTGCTTATTTCACTTAATTTTTGAGTGCCCTTAATCCGCTGCTGTTTGGAACCATGTCTTGGAAGTGTGAGTTGAACAAGTGTCCTCGATTATGGCCTCAAGCCGTCAAGTATTTCTTGCGCTCCAAAATGTCACTTTCAGCGGCTAATAGTATTATTAATTGCTTCCAAGTAGGAAATGCCTTCGAGCTGAGTTTGTTTTCTACTTTTCATTGATGTGCTCTCCTCCAAGTTACTTTCTTTTGCTAGAATATATATGCCTAGCTGTTCTTCATGGCTGTAAAACCATGTTGTACTCTGTTCTTTGGTTTTTTTCCCCTAATAAAATTCACAAAGCATGCTTGAATCAATAAAATTTACGATGTGTAAATTAAGCAGCAAATTAAAACACACACACCCAACACTCATGCAAACTAATCATCTCGATCTGCACGAGACTTCTCGATTCCTTGTTATGGAGCATCATTCATGGCTTCACAGCAGACGGTGGGTTGACAGAGGGGGATGGTGCTGTTGCCTATGCCTTTCTTTTATCTTCTGCTCTCATCTCCACGATACGACAGAGATCTTCGTACGTGAAATACAGTCATTTTTTTCCCTTTCTGATATATAGAAATGTGTGGAGAAGCTGGGTGGTGATTGTCATATTGATAGATGAGTTTTGAGAGTATTGGTGGAGTTATTTTTAGATAAAATTTAGCATAAATTCTTCAGTCAATCACCGAACACTGACTTCTGTTATTACAATTTGAACCATTATAACCACCCTTCCTTCTTTCCTCCGGATGGTCAAGCAATCACAAAATGCCCTATGCTTTGATCAGAAGACAAGAGTGATGTAACTAAAATACTAGATTAAACGCCAATTAAATTTTCACTTTCTATAATATATATGCCCAATTACCAGCAGAGGTAACTTCAATCAAAAGGCCCACAACTCTAAACCAATTGCTTATAATTTCTCTTATAGTACATTTGGTTACACAAAGTCCTTGAGCACTTTGCAACCAGTAAGTTTCCTATCTAGCCAATCCTAACTCCATATCTCTCTCACTTAAATGTCGTGTACTTGTTTTTATGTTTAATTGAGCTCTAGTTTGACACTCTGATGAGAAGTCTATAGAGTATTGGATAATACCCGTTAATCTTATAGAGTAGAGATTTGCAGACCAAAATCTAAAAATTCGAGATGTGACATCTAAGAACTTGTAGACGCCCAAAAAGAGGCCATTTGTTTTTCTTTGTTTCATACATATGACCACAAAAAAGAGGGGTCGCATGTGTGTGGGACTGTTAAGCCCTAATGTCAGATTACTTCAGCTGAGTATCTAATAGAAGCTACGTACTTAAACTTTTCCTTTGCAATATAATTTCATCCAAATTTCATTGTGGCCGTCTCTTGTGTGGCAGGTATATCTGATGTGGAAAACTACTTTGGAACCTGCTACAACAGTTGCAAAAATCATTGATTGCTAGTTCTATCTTTTTACTTGCTTGCAAGAAAAGGAGTTACATGTGCATTTGGAACCAAATAAGCTGTACTAGACATTTTGTTCCATCCAATGCTTTAAATACTACCCAGAATCTTGTATTCCGATCGGTTGATAAGAATCCATAGAGTATTATGTGTACATGATATAAAACTTGAAATATATTACTTGTACAGAAGTACTATATGTCGTATGCCAATAAGATTTATTATCTGTTTACTGCTAATTTCAATGTTATGAAGCTGGAATGATTGCCATAGCTGAGGCTAGTTCCTTCTGAAGGTTTGGGATTTAACGCTGTCTGTTCTCCAGAGACTCAGCTACTCTTGTCTTTCTTCTTTATAGTTCCTAGAGGAATCAATAAGCTCAATTGCAAAAGCTTCTACATTGCACATGATATGTTATTATGTTTGATGGGAGTGAGATTCCACGATCTAATGGTTCTAAGAAACAAAACCTGCCACTAGTCCATGGTCTATGGGATCTCTTTTTTCAAGGACACTACTGCTCTAAGCAAAGAGGCTCTAGAGCTTTTGTTTTCCTCGGAAAGTTTAACAGTGAAAAGTATAAATCCCTATAGGAATTTCACCCGTAAGGCCCTAGCTTGACCAAGAGTGCTGTGTTAAATTCTACAACATCACTAAATTACATAGCATCCTTGTATTTAAGGTAGGTTGATATAGTTTAGCTTCCCTTGTGAAACCTGCCTTCTTCACCATTTCTGAAACCAGCATAACTGAGCTATAAGCCTATAACAGACTGGACTTTCTGACAAAAGCTTTGTGGAGATTGAAAAGAGGACATAAGGAAACCTAGGATAGCAAAGGCAACGATCATAAGGAAATGTCTCCCTCCTAAGAATACTTTCGTTGCTTTCGCCATTACTCGTAGTTTAGTCTGTGACATATCATGACTTTCTAAGACCTCAATACTGGGCAAACCTAAGTACTCATTAGAATATGGAAGACATTCTTTGATCCTCGAAATAGAATTAAGAATTTCTGGAGTCAAACTAAAAGTATTGAGGCTAAAATAGATGCTGGATTTTTCTAGGTATTTCTTCTACCTAGCATGAATACCACATAACCTAAATGAAGGATTCTCAAATCTCAATATTGTCTTGCAGCAATGTGGTCAAATACCATGTTTCACCAAACCCATGGTTGATAGATTATGATTTTCTATGACATAAATATATGAATAAATAAATAATCAATTGAATACAGGGGAAAATGAGGTAGTTCTACCGAAGTTCTTTCCTCACTACGCTTCTTAAATGGGCAATAAATAAATATATGAATAAATAAATAAGCAATTGAATACAGGGGAAAATATTCTACACACATTTCCCTGACATAATACAATATTTAAGAATGGAGGTCTTATGATAGAAATACAGATTTAGATTCCCGAGGAACTGTATTTTCATGTACCTTTTTCAGCAGATGTAGCCCATTTTATGGTTGACCAGGCCAATGCATCCATAGGGTCAATGCATTTCTTAATAAGAGGATCATCTCGGGGAAGGAGATCATGCATATCATCAAAGGCAAGAATCACAGAGTTCACAGCCCTCACCAGAAGAACCTGGAGTGCAATCCTCAAAAGATTTTGTGACCCCTCTATGTCTTTTCTATTAAAAGCTTCAATAGCAGGGATGACAGTGTGTTCCATGGTCGCTTTATCTGGCAACACAACCTCAAATCCCTGCAATTGCAATCAAAATGAGTAATATTTTCTGGTCACAAAAAGAGTGCTAGTATGAATACCCTAACCAGGTGTCACAGTAACAAATAAATCAAGGCTAATAGTATTCAGTTATAACTTATAAGCCTCATGATTGCAACTTTAGTGCACCAAGGAATTCATATTTAGCAGGCAGGAAAGGAATGCAATTGTATGAAGTTACCACCAACTAAAAAGATATTAATAGAGCGGCACATGTTAATCTATAGTGAAAATGCCCCAAAGGAAGTAATCTACCCAAGCACAAGGACTTGGTTAAGTTGTGTAAGTTTGCATTATTGAAAATGCTATGCGATGTAACCAAAAACATCTATGCAGTGTAAAACTGGAATCTAAGTCTTTTCATTTCAATCTAAGGTATCTGAGAAATGACATAAATCTGAACCATGCTTGCTGTCAATCAGAAGAATTTGTATGTGTGAGTGAGTGGACTAGTGAACACAATGAAATTTTAATGAGGAACTAAGAAACACATTCATTTTCTGATGTAACACAGAATAAGTTGGATATCCCGTTCCCTTAAATCTAAAATTTATTCATGACCTTGAGATATTCTTCTGCATCAGTATTGTTCAACACAGTTCAGTTAAAAAACATATGGGGACTTGATACTAATTTATGCCTACAACACTGCATAACCTGAAACAAAAGCTTCAACAGAAGATTACCTCCCTTTTCAGTTTCTCCTGATAGAATCCTGCTGTCAAAGTTGCATTTGTAGCAAGCACTCCAATCCGCAAAGGACTCCTGGCTTCCAGTGGCTTCAACTTTGCTTCCTTGAGCTCCTTGGCAACACACTCACCCATATGGAGGAAAGGAACAGAACATCCATCAGATATTTCATTATGCCAAGAATGTGAAATATGACAAGGCATTACTATGCAACGAGCACCAGAATTTTCAAGATAAATCCTCTTACTCCTCAGATTCTCCACAACTGAAGTAGGATCAAGTTTAGTTCGTTCATTTTTACTGTCAAGCCAAGGTAAGGAGCTTCTCTCTGTCAATAATAGCTCTTTATTTAACACAGGATCAGAGCATAGAATAAAAGGAGGGCAACTTTCTCCATTCTTACTCCAGTGAACTAGTTTTTTCAGAAAAATAACAGTAGAATCGGCAGATTTCCCTCCAATTATACCAATTTTATTTGGTTGACCCAGAAAAGAATTACTGCATGCTGTACTCAAACCAGAATTCTTCTTATTCTCTGGAAACTTCCTAGTTTGTAAGAGAACTGGGGATAGAGCTAGAGCTAAACCCTGATTCCACCTTGTCTTGTAGAGGGTTTTATGCGTATTTACAGAGCACAATTTGTGGAAAGGATAGTTCAAAGTGTGAAAAGAAGTTGTCATACTCCCATCAAACCAACACCAAAACCACTCCTACATGCTAACAGCTCTGCAAAAAACTATTGAATTTTGCAACTGGCCTCCAAAAAGTATAAACTTTTTCAACAAATAAACATGTAACATGAAAATTGCACAGAGGGTCCTGTGTAGAAACCCAGCTTCGTCAGTCAACAAGCAGAACAAAATACAATCCTATAACTACAGATTACTCCCAAATCCATAGACTCTCCCTTTCTAGTCTTACACAAATCCCCAAACCTGAAATCTCAAGATCATTCTTAATTTCTATGATAGATGCAAGGAAGAAGAAAACATGTACACAGATGAAAATCACGATCAGAAAGCTAGAGAAGTAGAGCAAGCGAGTGAATGCGTAGAAATTTTCAAGATTTGAGGATTATAAATCACTTAATGGTCTTGGTTTATGGCCCTACAAGAAAGACATATAATTCACCAATGGACCATTAGTCAAGGAAGTGAGAATAAATATTTGTGCATGTAATGATCTAAATAGTGTCAAATTTGACACTAAATGTTGTCATGTTCCAGCAGACCAACAGGACAAGACCTAGCAGTTGAAAAGGAATGCAAATTAACTGTAATAATATTAACAGCATGTACCTTATTACCTGTGGATTATTTGCACCTTATTGGATCCTTTGTCAAAATTCGATTCTTTTTACCTTACCAATTACTCGACTGTTTTCGTAACCTAAACCCTAGACTGTCTCTCACAAACTTTGGAGGCATAGTACTCTATTTAATTTCTATCTTAAAGAAGAATCACACCAATTAATAACAACAACAAAATTAATCAGTGCATATGATTGTGTATTTGAAAACTTGTTCCAGAGTTTTGTCAAAATTCGATTCTTTTTACCTTACCAATTACTCGACTGTTTTCGTAACCTAAACCCTAGACTGTCTCTCACAAACTTGGGAGGCATAGTACTCTATTTAATTTCTATCTTAAAGAAGAATCACACCAATTAATAACAACAACAAAATTAATCAGTAAGGTGGGGAGTCAATGTCTCGATGACATATGATTTTGCAAACTTGTTCCAGAGTTACAGATGATGTCATGTGCATATGATTGTGTATTTGAACCCTCCATGTGAGTTTATCCACAAAAACCATGTACATATAGTGATGCCAAGCAGCATATGGACCACATTTTCATGCCCCATGATATGAGTGAGGCCACATGTTCTCACCATTCTTGTGCAAGTGACAATTGGAAAAGGACTACTTGAATTACAACAGCACTGAGAAAAAATCCAGTAAATATTGGAAATAATATCACTTTGAAAACTTGGGGTTTTTGATGCGGGTTTGGTTTCAACTAGCTTAATGCATATCCATCATGACCATGCCAGCCGGTTAAAGAAAATGGATTTTTGTGGCCGAATAAGTATCAATTTGTGCTCTGCTTCAAATAATGGTTTATGCCTTCGAAAACAACCAAAACCAAGGGTTTTCCATATGATTTGGCTTTATGCTGCGTGAACTGTAATCTGTACCTAGTGATTCATACAAAACAAATACATAACAGAAAACCAGTGACTTCTCATTTTCTACATAGAACTCTTAAGACTCCTTCACCCCCGGGTAACCCATTTTAAAAAGACTGAGCTGAGGAAAATCCATTATATAAATTTCTGTTCCCTTTCCAATAAGGAATAGTAAGAGAGTTCAAAAAGCAAAGAATAGGAACCCAGAAGCTGCAGAAGTATACATGTAAATGTAATGCAATATAAATTCAAAGAAAATTGAAAGCACGATCACCAAGTTAAGCAAACATGTTAGTAATAGATTACTCAGCATATTAAACCAATAGCTTTAGAAAACTCTCCATTAAAATTCCTCTCTAAATGCAGTCAGTTCAACGACAATACTGGTTTTGCTAGCATCACAGGAGTAGATCTGTTCCTTTCTCTTTACCTAGAGTAAAGAAAGATGAACTTTTTACATCAAAATAGGTTTCTTTCCTCAAACACAATTAGTCAAAAGAGTTTGAAACGAACTAATGATTTCTGACGTCATGTACTCATAAACGTTTTTCTTTTACAATCTGAAGACCTCTGCAACTTCGAATCATCCTCCTTACATCCTTAGCTAGAGACAAGAAGGCAGAACAGACGGCAATTGACATTGCTGGGTGGATGTATATAAGATTTGGACTAGCTGATTTGCTCAATATAATTTCCTTGACAAGGCCCCATAGGATAAGAAGCACTCCATAGAAGCTCATTCTCCATGGTTTTATAAGTCCACAGAATGCTCCAGCGACTGACAGGTAGCTTCCAACCAGAACCTGGTGCAAGCCAGAGTGAGAACAAGTACTACAGACTTTAAGCAATGTTCATGCTCTTTATCTCTCTCTCACTTCTTTTTTCCGTTTCATTCAGCATGCTCCATAACTCACTTTGTTCTTAAGTTCAGTTCATAATATCTCTTTTTTCCATTTTCTTTTTGTTGAAGAGAGCATACGAAAGGAGATCAAAGATATCAAAGAGATAAGGAGGAGAGTATGAACGATAGATAGAATGGACTGGAAACAATTTGTTAATACTTCAGAATTTATTACCAGTGGAGCTGAAATTGTTATCCTGTTACAACTTTTAGCAGGTCATTTAATCAAAAGTTAAAAGTCGGAACACCAAACTCAAAACTAATAGGCCATGAGTGGAGAAGGACAAAGAATTTAATACACAGACACGGAACGCTGGGCATGACAGGCAGATGAATTACATGTCTGCTCTGATACCATGTTAAGGTTGGCATAGCAAACTCAAAGCCAATTAACAATGATTAGAAACACTCAAGATTTTATATACCAAGTCTAAGACTTAGACTGCTCAATGTGAGAGTTCTGTACTGAAAAGCAGATACAATAGAGTTTTCAGCAACATCACATCCAGTTGAGAGAAATGTTATAAACGTACTAACCTCTAGGCGCTGCAGATCAGCAATTGCATCAGCTGCCTTTACAGCAGAGGGGTCATGTAACTTCAAGTTACTATAGCTTGGAATTGCTTCATTTTTCACCAATGCATTCGCAATGGCACCTGGGTAGACTAGTGCTTTTATTGCAACTAAAGGAAACAGATCACATGCCATCAGATGAGGGGCTGTGACTGCTATTGGTGATGTACATGTTCCAGATCTACACGGGACACTGGAAACATAGAAAATAAATATGTTTACTCTGATAAAGAAATACAGTAAATGCCTAGCATAGTTTCAGGAAATGAAAATGGCAATTCTTTGTCTGTTACATTTTGTTGGTTCTTTCTGAAATAAGAGTTACAAGCAGGAAGAATCTGCTGGCATGAGTAACATACCAAAATAGACCACTAAACATTGGATACCAACTTCTGTGTCCTCAATGCTCACACTTTTAACCCAATTTATTCTTAGCAAGCAGAACAACATTTGTCATATAAGCACTTAAAAGTGTTGTGGTATATTACTGCTTTGAAATAGTCACATGGTACTGTTCCCACTTCAGTAATAAAAAAAACAGGAGCTTGTTTAATTTCTCTTTTACAATTATTTCTCAGTAGCTGCCAATTTGACCACATACAGCACATATGGTACCAATAAATTTTAAAACTGAGTAGAACCCGGATCTCACAAATGGAAACAAAGCAGTTTGGCCAACACATTAGAACAAAGACATGAGCTCAGCTCGCATAATTTGGTCAATCAGAAGAAAACCCACATCTGGTTTTTGCAAAGCAAACTGAGCACTACATACATTTACAGATATATCAGTTCAGTTTCATCAAAATGTAAACCCATTACGGAGACCTGGAAAATGGGATTTGGGAAAGGAATGTAGGCGCATTTGGGTTTGCTTATTGCATAAAAATGTGTATTAGATTGGTGTGTAATGATGAAAATTAAGAGAAAAGAAGACAAAAAGCGGGATTACCTGAAAAGAGGAATCTGAATGATGATGACAGTGAAATAGATACACGAAGCAGCGAAGGATATGGTGGTTGCCCATTTCCTTGAAGAGGCCATGGCAAATGGGTTTTCAGAGAGAGAGAGAGGGGGCGGGGCCTAGTGGGGGAAAAGGTAGACGGAAAGCGGCAGGGGCGGTCCCGGAAAGTTATCGCGGGGGCACAACTGAAAATTTTTCTTCTTCTTCTTCTTCTTTTGCAGCACAACTGCACGAATCATATGTGAGGTAACTTTTATTTTCTTTTCACTTAATCGTCCGGTGACTATGGTCCTCGTACACCTAATTTTACCTCTTTTACCTATCAATATAGGTGATATTCACACTCCATTTTGTATTTTGAATTACTACCCACACTCTCTTTTGGTGATTAAATAGAATACAAAAGAGAGGTTGGATAGTAATTTTTGAAAAAACTTTTAACTTCTTATTCCTTAGTTATTAAATATAATTTCAAATTAATATATGATGTAAGGATCCATATGTAATTTTATATGCATTTTGGCTAACAAAATATTTTCTCTTAATAATAGTATAGATATTGAGTATTTATATCCAACAGAAAGAACACGTCAAAATGGTTTTTTTTTTCTTTTTTAATTTTAGATTTTTTTTAGAAGAATTTTTAATTTTAGATTATAATAATATATTAAGACTGAAGTTTACACAATATGTGACATAGCATTCTCTAAACAGATATGCTAAATTGGTGTAACAACGAAATTCTATTAGTAAGGATCACATTCCTGCTTGAACACCGACTAACTGTCCTGAATCATTGACATATTCGTTGAAACCAAACTACATCTCCATGTGGTTCAGATATCATGTCTCCCCCATGTATTCTGAGGTTTCATTAATGGTCAAGGCCTGATCACAGCCATACTGGCCCTATTTCAAAAAAAAAAAAAAAAAACTACATCTCCATGTTGATGTTTAAAATTGCACCAAATTAGCAGCTTGCATGTTAGCATGATTTTATATTTTAGGGGAAATGAGTCAAACGACCACTCACCACACCAAACCACATTCCCTAAACCACAAGCAAATTAACTCATAAACTTAATTTGCTAATCTTTGAACTTTTTATCCTGAAATGAATGACCTCAAAAACCTATACGAAACTTCTTTCTCAATTACATAATTCATCGTCAAACGAACCTATAATCATTTGAAAATCCCATAAACAAAATTGGGTATGAAAGCCCATATCTATCTTTTTTTTTTCTTCTTCTTTAATCAATATTTGAAACACCACAAGCAACATTGAAATTGTCGTTTAGTCAAGAAATACTTGTTAAGGCAATTGAGGATCATTAGTAGTTTGTGTTTGTAGGAAACCCACTGCCATGATTTTTTTTTTTTTTTTTTTTTTGAGAAGGAAACCCAATGCCATGGTTTGGTGGTCCGTGGTCGATTACAGCCAAAAGCCCGAACTGCTAGTTACCAGTCCAATCCTTTCTATAGCTATCATTAGGTGAACACTTCCTTTATGTAATATCGTTTACAATTATGATGCTACGTACTGGGGATGGGATGAACATGCTCATTCACTCCACTTGTGATTAATGAACATACTCATTCAGATCGTTCGAGAGACATCAGCGTCTCCGACCGATTCCACGATCTAGCGACGTCGAGAACCGACCCAACTTCAGCTTCTGATTTCGACAATCTTAGGTTGGCGAACCGGTGGCAATTGAACTGCCTTGGTGGCACAAGGCGACCCGTGGCTTTGGAGTGACCAATCGATGACAGACGATGACGAAGTAAAGGCCAAAAGCTTTGCGTTTTTCTAGCAGTTCTTCAGCAAATTTGGGCATCTCTGGCGGCGGATTGACCTACATGAGTGGTGATAGTGATGTGCTCATATTTTTCTATATTTCTATGCCACTTAATCTTTTTTGTTTTTATGTTTAGTTCTCCTTATTTATGATTCATTTACATATTTTAGTGTTTTTGTAGGTTTGTTTCGTAGAAAGAAGAAAATAAGCTAGAATGAGCTAACTAGGATTGAAGGCAATGTGCAATCCCAAGTCTCAGAATATGTTGGTGCAGAACATACAACTTCTCCGAATTACTAGAAACGTACCAGATCGAATCAGACAATGAGCTTTATATGCATTGAAAGCTACGGATGTCTACTTTCTGTAGAATTTTACGGATCTCAATTTCGATACTTTAGAGAAAGTTATGATTGTTTGAGTGAAGATAGGTCGGACAAGAAACTTGCTCGGGATTTTACAAACGTTTGTGGAGAACTCAAGTTCCGTGGCACAAGATCCTCAATCCTAATGTTTTCAGGGCAAAGATTCAAAGGAGGATGCAAAGAACACATGTATTCCTACTTCTACAAGAGATATTTCAAGGTTTTTTCATACCAAATCAAGAAATGAATTTGAATCCAAGCCTTACAAGGAAACTTGAAGCCAAAGATGTGTAGAAATCTTCCCTATATAAGAGAGCACAAATTTCATAAGAGGAGGAGTCTTGGGAGCACAATGTAGACGCCTAAGGAGTAGAGACGACTCATCCATTTTCCCCTTCTTTTCCCTTTCCATTATTTTTATATTTTTCCTATGTTTTATTTAGATATATTTTGCTAAACTTTTTTCTAGGGTTAGGATGATGCCCTATAATTATTGTTTATGTACTTTGATGTTATATTGATGGATTTATAGTTTCATTATGATGAAAGCTTAATCACTATTTGAATTGATGCTTTATGTTTATGGTCTTTGATTGATCACCTTAGGGCTTTGCATTTAGTAATTGGAAGACAAATTTGAAGCAGTGATGCAATATAATTTGATCAACTTCTTGTGATTAAGTGTGGTAAATTACATAACTTGAGAAAGAATAACGGTTTGCTTGATTCTCTTATTTTCTAGAACGTAATGAATCCTTGCAGTTAAATTTATACCTGAGAAGGATAGACGGCATAGCTAGGTGATAAGATCTTTACCTAAGAGAGAGAGCATCATACACGTAAGGAAAACTATGGTCTAGAGTACCTGGGAAGGACTTAGATACGAGAATTATCATCTAGAGAAACAAACGAATTTGTTGATTGCATCGAAACATAAATAGGATTGTTAGTGGTTGATTCTAAAATCCTAGGTTATATCATCTTTGCTTTTCAACTTATATTTTGTTTGTTTGTTTCTTTAATTTTCACGGGAGAATCTTCAGTACATAGTGTGAAGATACACGCACCATTGAGATTGGACGATTTTGAGTGATAAATAACGGACCCCACATATGGATGGCTGAGATTACATAGTTGGTGTGTGTGGACTTGCACCACTGTGTATAGAAGAATTTTTAAATTTTCACATTATTTCTTTATTCAAAAATCTAAAAACAATCGTTTCAAAAAAAAAAATCTAAAAACAATATCTTCTTTCTCTTGATTGTTCATTGTGTTTATGTGTCTTTAGTTTGGATTAATTAGGTTAGGATTTAAATTGATTATTAATCTTCAGTTGAAACGACATCGTACTTGCACACTATACTAATGACGATTCATACGCTTGCGAGTTTTAATTAAAATTTCACAACAGATAGCAATGTAATTTCATATATTTTTATACCCTTAAATGTAAGATTCTAGGCTTAGTTCTTTTCATTTTTGAGTCATTTACTTTGTCTTTGTGTTTTGAAGTTTAAGTAGGAGAAAAGAAAGATTTGGAGCTTAAGATCTAATACATGGTTGAAAGTGTGCTTGCTATCCTGAGTTTCCAGAATTACTTCTGCTGAGCATAAACTGTGAGCCCCGGAAAATTTATCAAGCTTAATTTGAGATCGTTCGACAAATTATTTATTTACGATCTCGGTAATTGTTAAGTGCTCAAGAATAATTTCAGAATTTTACATAAAGTGAATTCCTCAATTTAGGAGTTGGATAGTAAAGTACACGTCACGACGAGTTCGTGGAAATTTTCGGGGAATTTTCCGGATACCCGAGCTAATTTTAACTATTTTCTGAAGTTGAGGAATTTTAGAAATTAAATTAAGAAATTAGGAAACAGTTGGCGTCATCCTAGCCGTCCACCGACTCCACCGCTTGATCTGGGTCCTTGATTTCATTTTAAAGGAAGGACCCCAAACTCAGTTGATTCAGAACAGTCGAGAGAGAGAGCTTAGAGCTCTCTGACCCGAAATAGCAACCAGCCACAGGCTCCGACCGGCGCTACTTCGTCCGGCCACCGATCACTGACAGACGACCGCCATCTGCTTCAGCTCCGCGTCGCCTACCTTCCTATACCATCAGGTCGTCCATGCACCGACAGTGAACGGAGCAGCAACGAAGGGAAGTCCCGAGCTTTCTCCGGCCACCTGCAACTTCCGGCGACTTACTAAGCTGAATTTGGTATGGAAACCCATCTCCTCGTCCTACTCTACAAGTTTCTGCACTTAGTTTCGGATTAGAGTAAGTTTTGATGATTTACGTTTCTGGGTAGTTACGGCCTGGCCGTGTTCTTCGTCTCCGGCGGCCTCTCCGGGCTTCGTTTCTTGCTCGCCTGCACTCCCAGGCTAACAATCAAAGAATTTTCTGGTTGTTGGCATCACACTCATCAGGTCATCACTTTCCCGGTCCCGGCAGTGAGTTGGGCTTGGTTTCAGTCGACTTCCGAAGGTATAATTCGACTTCTTGAGTGGGAATTTGATTCTTGTTGTGTAAATCAGAATTTGTTGCTGGTATTGAAACTTTGGAATCGATTGTTTGTGTGTGAGTGGAACTGTGGAATTGTGGTGGAGTTCGGGTTTGTCTGGTATGGGTGTTTAGCCTGTTAAGTTGTTGTGGTTAGCAAGCTGGAACACATTTTGACTTGTTAGTGGTTGCTTGATTGATTGGGTATTGTGATGCATATTTGAAATTGTGGCTGTTGTCAAGAAATGGTGAATTGGTTGTGAAATATTTGAAATTGGTTAAGTGGGTGTTAATAGTAGTTCTGGGCACACCTTGAATGAAAATGGAAAAGGAGGTAAAGTATGGTTTTGGGTGTCCTTAGTAGTTTTGGGTACACCCTGTACGAAAATTGGAAAGTATTGGTTGTCCATAGTAAATTCTTTCGAATTACTATGCGATAAAACTGTTAAGTAAATGTGGAATCGTTATTGGTTTTGCTTGTGGATTTCGCAGTTTGATAGTAAGTGAATAAATGAAATTTTATATATTTTGGGTGGCCTTAGTAAATCAGGTGCACTTAAAATATATTTGGTCGATATCGTAAATTGAAGAAGATGTTCGATATTTTAAGTTAATTATCGAACCTATTTAACATTTGTCAAACATGGTCAAATGGTCAAGGTGGTCAACCCTTGGTCAACTCCTGGTCAAACCAGGAAAAGTTGGTCTAAACGATTTATTAATCGTCGAGATTTCGTTTAGTTGTTCAAAAGATATTAACTACCGAAATGTCGGAATCTAGGACTCCAGTTACCCGAGGAACAGAAGGTTCGTGACTTGAGAAGGATAGACGGCATAGCTAGGTGATAAGATCTTTACCTAAGAGAGAGAACATCATACACGTAAGGAAAACTATGGTCTAGAGTACCTGGGAAGGACTTAGATACTAGAATTATCATCTAGAGAAACAAACGAATCTGTTGATTGCATCGAAACATAAATAGGATTGTTAGTGGTTGATTCTAAAATCCTAGGTTATATCATCTTTGATTTTCAACTTATATTTTGTTTGTTTGTTTCTTTAATTTTCACGGGAGAATCTTCAGTACATAGTGTGAAGATACACGCACCATTGAGATTGGACGATTTTGAGTGATAAATAACGGACCCCACATATGGATGGCTGAGATTACATAGTTGGTGTGTGTGGACTTGCACCACTATGTATAGAAGAATTTTTAAATTTTCACATTATTTCTTTATTCAAAAATCTAAAAACAATCGTTTCAAAAAAAAAAAATCTAAAAACAATATCTTCTTTTTCTTGATTGTTCATTGTGTTTATGTGTCTTTAGTTTGGATTAATTAGGTTAGGATTTAAATTGATTATTAATCTTCAGTTGAAACGACATCGTACTTGCACACTATACTAATGACGATTCATACGCTTGCGAGTTTTAATTAAAATTTCACAACAGATAGCATTGTAATTTCATATATTTTTATACCCTTAAAGGTAAGATTCTAGGCTTAGTTCTTTTCATTTTTGAGTCATTTACTTTGTCTTTGTGTTTTGTAGTTTAAGTAGGAGAAAAGAAAGATTTGGAGCTTAAGATCTAATACATGGTTGAAAGTGTGCTTGCTATCCTGAGTTTCCAGAATTACTTCTGCTGAGCATAAACTTTGAGGATTAAACTGTACATTCTCACAGGGAACTAGCAGGCAAGACATGCACCATTGGAAAGATATGGATGTTAGCTTTCCAAGGAACTTTACGGAAGTGCATTCGCATTCTTTTAGAGAAAGTTGTGATGATTTAAGTGAACCCAGTTCGGGAAGGCAGATTCTGACTAGTTTTGCATATCTTTTCAGACATCCAATTTGTGAGGCCCAAGTCCATTGATCTTAGCACTCGATGGAAACAAGACAAAACGTGGATGAATACAATCAGGAGTTTTCTTCTTGTACCAAAAGAATCTCGAGAATTTCTCTCCAATTAAAGTGCAATCCTATTTCAAGTTGGATAAAGAGACGTAAGAGCCAAGAAAGCTATGTTGGTAGGACTTTCTGTCAAAATAAAAGGGTCAGAAACGTGAGATACAAAAAGGGGACTTGGAGAGCAGATTGGAGATGCAATAAGAGCAAGAGGAGTCACGTCCATCTTCATTTCTCATTCACTATGTTTTTCTTAGTTATGTTTATCGTTTCTTTTTTGCTAAATTTCTAAGCTAGGGCTGAGATGAAACCTCTAGTATGAATATTCTATTTGTTTAGTTGGTTTGCTATTGAATTTCTAGATTGCTATGTTAAACTCTCTTAATCACCGTTTCAATAGAACTTTTATTCAAAATCTTTGCTCAGGATCAATAAGACCAAGGTTTTGTTTACTACTTATTTGGTTGGAGAACATGAGGCTTGATCAAAGATTAGATGTTTCCTAGGGTGCCAAAAGATAATTCAATCTTGTGATTAAAGATTTGTAAATTAAGGATACAAGTGCTTGATCATAGTTGATATTCTTGTTTGCATGATTTCCTAGTTCTTTTGTGCTTAATAGAGTTGAACATGTTTGCTTGAACCAGATCATTAAGTGAAGTAAATAAGTTGGAATTCATAAGTAATTATATAAGAAGAACTTTCCCATATGTCCAGGATCAATAAGGCTTATCTACGAGAATCTTTAGCATGAAATCTAGGGAATTCAATGGTTATCAGCTATCAATAGAGTAGAAGTACTAGGTGGTGGATTCAAAGTCTTAGCATTCAATTCTCATAGTTTTCAACCTTATGAAAAACTCTCTTAACTCTTTTGTTTCTATTCTTAGCTGTTTAGTTATAATTTCAATCATCATAATCTTCCCAAATATTTTTTTATTTCTGTGTTCAATTGGTTATTTGAGTTAGAATCAATTCGATTTTCAATACTTACTCATAGTTTTCAACCTTATGAAAAACTCTCTTAACTCTTTTGTTTCTATTCTTAGCTGTTTAGTTATAATTTCAATCATCACAATCTTCCCAAATATTTTTTTATTTCTGTGTTCAATTGGTTATTTGAGTTAGAATCAATTCGATTTTCAATACTTGTTGGAACGACCTCGTGCTTGCACTAACTATACTACAATCGATTCGTGCGCTTGCGAGTAATCATTTAAAACACAACAAGAGGGAGAATAGATAGTGGTAGTACTCTAGTAGCATAATTGAGTAATTGTTGAGAAAGTGAAGAAAATGGGGAGTTTTTCTAGTGTCGTGCTCTTCGTCAAGAGGTTAATTCACCGATTTGGATTCTGTTGTAGATTGATTTAAATATCAAGGACTCTAATTACTCGAGGAACCAAAGGTTCATGACTTCTGATGACATGAAAGTATAAGTATCAGAATTCTGATCAATGGTAAGCCCATGTAGCTACGCCCATGATGCGAGTTAACCATTCCATGAGAGAGATTGTTGATGGCTTGAGAGTGAAGGGTGGTCACTAACTTCCTTGGGTTTGATCCCCTTAACCTCTGGAGGGTTAGCTACACCGGTCAAATGGTGATTTCGATCAATGACGACCCGTTTATATTGCTAGGTAGTGGAAGCTCTTGCTACACTTACCTGGTTATGAGTTGATTAACTTGATTTGAGCGTGGATGCAGATACTGTCCACTGATAACAGGACTGGAATG
>BDJD01011987.1:0-16186 GCA_002564525.1 Rosa multiflora | reverse complement strand
GCGTTGGAACCCGTTAACTCAAAACCCTTTCCAAAAACTCATTTCTAGCAAACTTTTAGGATTTTTAATTTTTTTTTTTAATTTGATTTACTTTCAAACTTTATCTTATTCTAGCAATCATAACCAAATGAAGCATTAATTGTAAAAATACGTGATCCGTGAGGATTCGACCGTTGGATCGTAGTATAATTTTGTGAGGATGATTCTAAAGGAGATCTGGGACGATCCAACCGTTGGATCTTCACATAATTTTGAGAGGATGATCCTAAGGGAGATCCGTGAGGATTCGACCGTTGGATCGTCATATAATTTTGTGAGGATGATTCTAAGGGCAATTTGGGACGATCCAGCCGTTGGATCTTCGTATAATTTTGAGATGATGAACCTAAGGGTGATCTGTGAGGATCTGACTGTTGGATCATCGTATAAATCGGTAAAGATGATCCTCTAGGTGATCCGTGAGGATCTGACCGTTGGATCTTAGTATAATTTTGAGAGGATGAACGCAAGGGCGATCCGTGAGGATCTAACCGTTGGATCTTCGTATAATTTTAAGAGGATGAACCTAAGGGCGATCCATGAGGATTCAACCATTGGATCATCGTATAAATAGGTAAAGATGATTCTCTAGGTGATCTGTGAGGATCTGACCGTTGGATCGTGGTATAATTGTGATTTGTGAATTATTTTTTGTCAAAAAAGAAAAGGAAAAAAAAATCTAAAAAGATAGAAAATAAAAATTTTCAAAATAGAAAACCAAAAAAGTTTATATAGAGAAAATGGCAAATGCGGGGTTTATATACATAAGTCTTAATTGGTTTTAGTTGCTTTGATAAAAAGTTAAAAAAAAAATGTTTACTAGTCTTAATGGGTTCCAACGGATAACCGCAAACCCACTGGGTTTAGCCCGCGAAATCCGTTAAGCTAAAGAGTTCTTACCGGGTCAACCCGTTAAGAACCCGCACTAGTTGCCAGGCCTACATAGACCCATCATATAATATGAATGGTTAATGGTAAGCACTTTGTTCTTGGGATGGATAGTTGGAAACCTTCCCTAATATGTTACACTTACGTACATGTTTTCTAATGTCAACTGCCTACATTTCGGTTTGTACTCGACATGTTTAGCTATCTGAGACTTCCAGTTTATGTAGTTATCTTCTCTGCAATGAAATGTTGTGTCTCGCGCAAGTTGAGTATTGTATATTAGCCTCACGAGTGATGACAATCATCTTTTGATTGGACATTTTATTAGACGGCATTAACGTCGTCCTTCAGCTTTAGTGTTAACATAATGTTGTAATATGTTTAATTAGAACCTTTTCCCTTCAAGGTCAAATGAACTGATGACATGAGAAAAAGAAAAAGAAAAAGAAAGAAGATGATATCATACTCTAACCCGAACAGTGCAGGAGCTCTGGTCACTGAAGGCATCTTGGATTCCATGTCTGCTGGTCTACATGGCCTTGGCGGACCTAATTGCTGCTGACTTTCTGAGCAAGAGGATGAGCTGCAATTTTCGGCTTCAAATTCTGTCTTATTGCTTGCTATTTCTTGGAGCTGGGTCGATGTCTTTGCTTGCAATTTGGACTTAGGTTGCTCATTCTTTTAGTTAATGTTCTTTTTGGGGTGTTTAAGCTTTTAGTGATGCAAGTGTGAATTCAATTCTTTCGGCTTGGTTCTTCCTAAGAGGGAAATTGAGTGGAGCAATTAAGGGACTAGATGTTGTAGAATAGTAGGACTCTTTAGCGTGTAAGGCAATCCTCTCATATAGTCTATTGTGAAATCATTACCAGCTCATTCATGGTTTGGTTTTCAGGAGCATCTACAATATTTTCACACTAACAGAGATCCAATTAAGCTAAATAGCTATGAGTTACAAATTTAGAGAGATTGACGTGTGAACTCAATTTTCTAGAGAATTTACCAACAATAGAATTAAGTTTTGAAAAAATAGATGTTATACACTCAAAATATTCAAATTACTCTTCATTTACGAAATTCTTGCTCTTCAATTACAGAAGTCTTTCGTAATTTTTGTGAAACATTTGTAATGAGAATTTAGCTATGATGAATACCTTACATTACATCAGACAATTTTGTTCACTAACTATCTAATATCCACATTTTAGTTAATTTTTCTATAAATAACAGCCTTTCATTCCACCAATATTAGAATTTGAAGCCTGGATAATATTCCTAGAATCAGTATTACACTGTCTCAACATGATTCTGTCTGATTTTTTTCATGGTTCTTGTTAATATGTTTTAGGATTAAATTTGTGAATCTCCATTGGTGCTTGAGCTTCCAAGACCTTGAAAATGTGTCTGCTATGAATAGGATTAGGAAATGGGGTGTGTGAGAGATTTAAGAGACTAAACTAATCTCATGCCCCCTATAAAAATAGATAAAACACAGTGTAAACAGTCATCTTGATTCCGATCATAGTTGGGCTTTGGAACATTATGGATAACAATACAATTAAGCTTGTATTGGAATTTTGAGTCTCCTTGAAAGTCCATCCCTATTCAAGTACTTTTTTTTTTCTTTTTTAGGCTAACAAATTCATTTAAAAATTTTCAACAGGTCAAGTGGACTCAAACGCCTTCGTTTAGTGGGTTGCCATGAAATTACAGATGAGGGATTCCGTGCAATGGCTTCGAGATTTCCATTATTGGAGGACCTTGACATTACATAGGATGAGGACATCTTACATGAAACCCTAGCATTGCTTTTGAAATCACTGAAGTTCAACAAACTGTTCGGAGATTACCAAAATATACCTGAGCATAATGACTGTGCACTTGCTATAGCAGGAACGATGCACGGGTTACACCACCTCATTTGTCATCAGTTCAAATCAACCGGTGACAAAAGAGAAAAAGAAAAAGAAAAAGGAAGAAGATCGTATTACCCGTTCAGTTTTATTTAAAAATGATTAACGGGAAAGGAATAATCACGGTCCACATTCCAATAACACTGCCGGAGAGAGAGAGAGAGAGAATTTAATGCAATCTAACCATTCATTTATGTTGATGCAAGTGCACGACGGTGCTCTGAATAATCTCTCCCTTTTTTCTTCCCACTCACTCCCACAGAGGCAATTGATTCCTTGCACGACATCGACATGGTTGTTCCGAAGGAACTAGAAAAACAACTTTCTGTTCCCATGACAATTCACAACCAAAGCCCCCTTTTTTAGTTTCAAAAAGGAAAGAAGAAAAAAATGTGTGCAGCAAGTGTCGACACTCTCGCGCTCATTAATTGACAAAAAGCCGAAAATGTACACACCCCTCTCTCTCTCCTCACAAAAATGTCGACACCCTCTCCTAATTCCTCTTCTCCTTCATCATCGGCTCATCGCTTCCCAATTTCACATCCCTGTTTTATAGGTGTGCGCGTCTCTCTCTGTTCTGTTCAATTCAACTCTCTGTCTCTCACTGTGCCTAACTGATCAATATCATCAAATTCGAGATTCGTGCAGTTCAATCACTATTGACTTATTTACATAAATAAACCCCCCCCTCCTCTCCAAATCCCCATGTCATTCCTTCAGGTCTGTGAACCCTCTCTCTCTCTCTCTCCCCTTATTCCTGTTATCAAAGTTTCTTCACCGATTAACAGCATTGGGTTTTGTGTAGGATCTTTGGCTCTTCCTCGCCCCTCCGGATTTCCCACACAAACTCTCAGGTAAATTCCTTACGCTCTCTTTGTTTGATCGCCTGTAACAACAAAACAAAACAAAACCAACATCGAGCGAATTTAGAAATGGGGATTGATTTGTTATTTTCTGAAAACTCTGTTCGATTCTGGTTTAGACTCCTTCTTACAGTCCATGGCCACCTCCGCCTGCGACGCCGCCGAGTCGGATTCCTGCCGGGACGACGCGGCGGCGCTCAATCTCAAGTTCGTCGCCATCGCTTCCATTCTCCTCGCCGGAGTGATCGGAATTGCCATTCCTCTGGTCGGGAAGAACCGGAGGGTTCTCCGCACGGACGGCAGCCTCTTCGTCGGAGCCAAAGCCTTCGCCGCCGGCGTCATTCTCGCCACCGGATTCGTGCACATGCTCTAAGGGCGATCCATGAGGATTCAACCATTGGATCATCGTATAAATAGGTAAAGATGATTCTCTAGGTGATCTGTGAGGATCTGACCGTTGGATCGTGGTATAATTGTGATTTGTGAATTATTTTTTGTCAAAAAAAGAAAGGAAAAAAAAATATAAAAAGATAGAAAATACAAATTTTCAAAATAGAAAACCAAAAAAGTTTATATAGAGAAAATGGCAAATGCGGGGTTTATATACATAAGTCTTAATTGGTTTTAGTTGCTTTGATAAAAAGTTAAAAAAAAAATGTTTACTAGTCTTAATGGGTTCCAACGGATAACCGCAAACCCACTGGGTTTAGCCCGCGAAATCCGTTAAGCTAAAGAGTTCTTACCGGGTCAACCCGTTAAGAACCCGCACGGTACCCGCACTAGTTGCCAGGCCTACATAGACCCATCATATAATATGAATGGTTAATGGTAAGCACTTTGTTCTTGGGATGGATAGTTGGAAACCTTCCCTAATATGTTACACTTATGTACATGTTTTCTAATGTCAACTGCCTACATTTCGGTTTGTACTCGACATGTTTAGCTATCTGAGACTTCCAGTTTATGTAGTTATCTTCTCTGTAATGAAATGTTGTGTCTCGCGCAAGATGAGTATTGTATATTAGCCTCACGAGTGATGACAATCATCTTTTGATTGGACATTTTATTAGACGGCATTAACGTCATCCTTCAGCTTTAGTGTTAACATAATGTTGTAATATGTTTAATTAGAACCTTTTCCCTTCAAGGTCAAATGAACTGATGACATGAGAAAAAGAAAAAGAAAAAGAAAGAAGATGATATCATACTCTAACCCGAACAGTGCAGGAGCTCTGGTCACTGAAGGCATCTTGGATTCCATGTCTGCTGGTATTCTGGTCTACATGGCCTTGGTGGACCTAATTGCTGCTGACTTTCTGAGCAAGAGGATGAGCTGCAATTTTCGGCTTCAAATTCTGTCTTATTGCTTGCTATTTCTTGGAGCAGGGTCGATGTCTTTGCTTGCAATTTGGGCTTAGGTTGCTCATTCTTTTAGTTAATGTTCTTTTTGGGGTGTTTAAGCTTTTAGTGATGCAAGTGTGAATTCAATTCTTTTGGCTTGGTTCTTCCTAAGAGGGAAGTTGAGTGGAGCAATTAAGGGACTAGATGTTGTAGATAGTAGGACTCTTTAGCGTGTAATGCAATCCTCTCATATAGTCTATTGTGAAATCATCACCAGCTCATTCGTGGTTTGGTTTTCAGGAGCATCTACAATATTTTCACACTAACAGAGATCCAATTAAGCTAAATAGCTATGAGTTACAAATTTAGAACTATGCCCTAATCATGAAATGAGAGAAGGGAAAGAGAGATTGATGTGTGAACTCAATTTTCTAGAGAATTTACCAACAATAAAGCTAAGTTTTGAAAAAATGGCTGTTATACACTTAAAATATTCAAATTACTCTTCATTTACGAAATTCTTGCTCTTCAATTATATAAATGTTTTGTAATTTTTGTGAAACATTTGTAATGAGAATTTAGTTATGATGAATCCCTTACATTACATCAGACAATTTTGTTCACTAACTATCTAATATCCACATTTTAGTTAATTTTTCTATAAATATCAGCTCATATCATAGAATAAGAATCGTGGAAGTTAAATTAAAAAAAAAAAAGAGGTGCTCTCTTCTATTTTTTTAGTTCAAGAAGTTGGGAGAGCTTCGTTCTAACACTGTCTTAGTTCATTGACGAATTGATTCTGATTATTAGGTACTGGTTCTTTTTAACAACTATACAAGTATTAATCGCTACATTATTATTATGATTTTTTTATTTATGAAATCGCTATGTTGTAATCTTGTTAAACTATGAATTGATTTTTTATCTAAAAAAAAAAAGAAAGTTTAGCGTTCTTCTGTCCTCTTTTAATTATAGAAACGTTTTTCGTTTTCTTTGGTGAGTCTCACTATTAAAAATCGATCAAATAAATAGTTTTTCAACAAATAATCCAACTATAACTTGAACTCATAACAGAATATTAATGAATTGGACCTATTATATCAAAATTGAAAGTACATGAGTGTTTTTGATGAAATTAGAAGTCTAGGGACTGAATTAATTTTGGACCTAAACCACAAAGTAGTAACCAGTATTTAGCGCTAAAAAAAATAAATTGAGGTATCAAATCGATTTGTTTTTAAATCTTTAGGTATCATTTTGATCACTTTTGAAAGTTGGGTATCAAGTTGATTTGTTTTAAAAAATTTAGGTATCATTTTGATCACTTTTAAAAATTTAGGTACCATTTTGATCACTTTTGAAAGTTGGGTATCATTTTGTCCGGTGGAGAAAAGTTTTGACCCTACTGGTGGGTTTTACTCAATTTAATAAACGCTGAAGACTGTTTTAATGAAGAAAAAAACAAAAAACAGAGTAAAACTGAAAACTGAAGAGAGGACTAAAAGTCGAGCTGCAGTTGAATCATCTTCGTCGGCCTTAGGGTCTCGAGTCTCTGTCACTCGTCCGAACCTCCTGAGATCTAGCACATTTCACACACTAACAAGACATTCCATCTCTCTCTCTCTCTCTCTCTCTCACTCCATTATTTACCAAAATGCCACTCTTCTCTCACCGCCAGTCTTCCCCTCTCCCCACCACCACCACCTCCTACTCCTCCAAGCTCCTCAAGCCCCTGAAACCCACCTCCGCCTCCGTCCCCGCTCGCACTCCCCTGCCCATTATCGTCTTTTCCCTCATCTCCCTCCTCATCGGCCTCGCCGGAACAATCTTCGCCGTCGCCGCCCTCCGCCGCTCCACACCCCTCCCCGTTGTCACTCGTCCGAACCTCCTGAGATCTAGCACATTTCACACACTAACAAGACATTCCATCTCTCTCTCTCTCTCTCTCTCTCTCTCCCTCTCTCTCTCACTCCATTATTTACCAAAATGCCACTCTTCTCTCACCGCCAGTTTTCCCCTCTCCCCACCACCACCACCTCCTACTCCTCCAAGCTCCTCAAGCCCCTGAAACCCACCTCCGCCTCCTTCCCCACTCGCACTCCCCTGCCCATTATCGTCGTTTCCCTCATCTCCCTCCTCATCGGCCTCGCCGGAACAATCTTCGCCGTCGCCGCCCTCCGCCGCTCCACACCCCTCCCCGTGTTCCGATGCGGCAAATCCGAAGATACTTTCCGAGCATTCTACTCCCTCTCCAATTCTCGCAACCTCAACCACAATGCCGGGCTGATTGAACGGCCTAAGCTTCTCGGCTTCGTCGGAATTCAGACCGGGTTCGGGGCAGCTGATCGCCGCGCCGCCCTGCGCACCACTTGGTTTCCTTCCGACCCGGATGGTCTCTTGAGGTCAATCTCTTTTTCTACACCAGAGTGTTACTTAATTTACACTGATCAAAATAGAAAGTTGGTAAATTTATTAGTTACAATTCACTTCTGATTTCTGATTTTAGCTGTGATCAGATTGATTTACTGTAGTGCTAAGTCACACTTGTTTCATATAACCTTTGGCAAGATCAATAATTTGATTTTGATGAAAATGCCTATTGTTGGTTGCCTTTTTTTATTTATTTATTTATTTATTGGGGTTATGTTTAACACTTCCACCAGTGAGTTTGTTTCGTCTGATTTCTGATTTTAGCTGTGATCAGATTGATTTACTGTAGTGCTAAGTCACACTTGTTTCATATAACCTTTGGCAAGATCAATAATTTGATTTTGATGAAAATGCCTAT
Organism: Rosa multiflora; assembly: GCA_002564525.1. Classification (NCBI taxonomy): domain Eukaryota; kingdom Viridiplantae; phylum Streptophyta; class Magnoliopsida; order Rosales; family Rosaceae; genus Rosa; species Rosa multiflora. The sequence goes on along the minus strand of BDJD01011987.1, from coordinate 8,354 downwards.
TGTTGGTTGCCTTTTTTTTTATTTTTTATTTATTGGGGTTATGTTTAACACTTCCACCAGTGAGTTTGTTTCGTTTTTTTTTGTTATTGATATTTTGTAGGTTGGAACAAGCTACTGGTTTAGCTTTTAGGTTTGTTATCGGGCGATCGAAAGATGCAAAGAAGATGGCAGAGCTTCAGAAAGAGATAGATAAGTACAGAGACTTTTTGGTGATTGACATCAAGGATGAATATGTAAGCCTTCCATGGAAAACGTAAGAGTCTTCAATTTGTATTCAACTTTTGTAATGTTGATGGCATTATGATCTTGTATGTTCATCTCATGCTGCTATTTCACCCTGTTTCGTACCTAGGTTGGAGTTTTTCAAGGTGGCGTTTCAACAGTTTGAAGCAGATTATTATGTCAAAGCTGATGATGATATTTATCTACGCCCAGGTATATTAAGATTATACTTTCATTGAGCCATGTTTGTAATCGACTGATAGTTTCACAATTTGTCAGATCGACTAGCAACACTTTTAGCTAAGGAGAGAACAGATTCACGAACCTACATTGGTTGCATGAAGAAAGGTCCAGTGATAACTGACCCAAAAATGAAATGGTATGTGGGTTATCAAATTCTTCCCACCGAGCTTGTAGTTAGTCATATATTCTTCTTATGAATCTTTCGATGTTGTGGTATTCATTATTTATGGAAAATATTTCAGGTATGAGAAATCAGGACATCTGATTGGGAATGAATACTTTCAACATGCCTATGCTCCTATTTATGGTCTATCTGCGGAGGTGGTTGTGTCATTGGCAACTGCTAAAAATAACAGGTATTCCACCTGTTTTCTATGTGTTCTGGTTTATGTTACTCATTTTTTCTTTCAAATGTGACTTTTTTCCTTTCTTCAATAGTAGTCTATGGAGGTTTCATATATGTTACGCTTTGGTTTTGGATTTAATTATTCAGCAACAATAGTATAAGTCTTGTTAAACAATGGGATTCATGGGGCAATGATACCTACCCTTGAATTTCTGATCTCCATTGTTTTGTTCAAAATAATTTTGTAAACGTTATGCTGTGTATGGCAGCCTTTCTAAATTTGTTTTGAGCTTTGATTTGTTGTATACTTCTTTCATTTCCTGAAGATGTCCCTTTGCATAATAGATTTATTTTCTAGCTTTCAGTTTGAGAATGTTTAACAATGAAGATGTCACAATTGGATCATGGATGCTTGCCATGAATGTCCATCATGAGGATAATCGTTTTTTATGTGACCCTCGGTGCTCACCTAGATCCATTGCAGTGTGGGACATCCCGAAATGTTCAGGTAACTCTATTTTCCGAAACATCATCTTTCACAGTTGATTTATGTATACAGAATAAGCTGGAAATTTGAAACACCAATGATCATTAAGTGGCATGATAATTAAGACAGAGGAAGGCTTATGATTGGTGTAGTATTTCTTTTTTATGCTCAGTTTTTATAGGAGAATATTCTTATGTTCTGGTCAATGTCACTGTATCTTCTTACAATGAAAGAAATTATTGATTGAGATAAAGAATAAAAAAACTTTCTATCTCAGCAAAGATGGCCTCCTTTTCATGCCATTGGCATTTTCTTTATTGAATGTTTTCTCAAAAAAAAAAATAATAATAATAATTTAGTTAGGAATCCTACATCAGGGGTAGTAACAACGGAAAGCAGTGTATTCATGCTGAATCACACTTGGTTCATACTTCATGACAAACTCCATCATTTGAGCTATGACAGTTACCTTAAGCTTATAAGCTTAATCAACAGCTGATTCTTCAAACATGGGTTTATCTGCTGCTTAGTAGCTTGATCATCTGAATACCATTATCATTTATCATGCACCTTTATTGTGTCATATTACTCATATATAGATTAGTATAATACTTTCACCTTCAGAAATGTATAACTTGATCTTTGAATAACTTCTTAAATGCTCTTGAATGACAATCATTTGATCTGATTTGGCCTGTGAAAGGAGTAATACCCTTGAGACCTGAATCTTATCAAACATGGGTTTATCTGCTGCTTAGTAGCTTGATCATCTGAATACCATTATCATTTATCATGCACCTTTATTGTGTCATATATAGATTAGTATAATACTTTCACCTTCAGAAATGTATAACTTGATCTTTGAATAACTTCTTAAATGCTCTTGAATGACAATCATTTTTGATCTGATTTGGCCTGTGAAAGGAGTAATACCCTTGAGACCTGAATCTTATGTGTAGAAAAACTGTTGAAAGCACTGTGTGGCTTGCTTGCAAAGGATATACATCATACACCAGTTGTTCACTAATTCTGAGTTGTAATGTTATTACCATTGACTTGGCAATGTTTTCAAGCAAGTGCTTATCTTTTTTACGTGCTCTGATTGGAGAAGCTGTTGAAAATGTCTAGGTTTATGCAATCCAGCTATTCGGATGAAAGAGCTTCATGCAATGAGTATGTGCTCCAAAAGTCCAACCCTGCTCCCTACTGATGCTGATGACAGATAGAGAGAGCTATGACATACACTTCCCATCAAGATACCGGCTATGCAGGAAGAACAGCTGGTTTGGTCTGCAATATCTTATTGCTTCATGTATTCTCATACCAAAGGAAAACGAGAGATCTTTTGAAGCCATAACTCGCTCTTGCAGTTTCTTGTGTTGATTGTCTCTTGTTGTAATTAATGTAGTATTACTGAGCATTTTTCCACTCTGTTGATATCTATCTTAGACAAATCCAGATTGCAATTCCAGTGAATTTATACGATCCGAACCAGTAATACAATAATATACATTACTATACCAGATTACCTTGTTCGTGCAATTTCTTCATGGTCTGTGATCCCAGATCAAAGCTCAAAAACCAAACTTGTCCAACACATTCTGGATAAAGAGGTGGTACCACAATGCAGCACCATTTGAGTTACCATTTTCAGCTACATTCACCTTGAAGTTAAAAACTTAAGGGTAAAAGTTATAAATGATCACTGTGATTTGGGGTGATACTTAATATTAATCTTGGAGTTAACATCAAAAACCATGCACCAATTATTGACATTTCTACACTTTGATATACCAACTTTCATATATATCACAATGGTATACCAAGTTTGCTCAAATCTTTCACTTTAGTGTACACCGTTAACTTTTCCGTTAAATATCCTCTAGAACAGTTAAAAACAAAAACAAAAAATTACTTTTCCGTTAACTTTTGCATGCAAAAACTTAACGGTGTTAACATGATATGCCAAAATGATGTTGAAATGCAAAGTTCATACACCAAAGTGTAGAATCATTCATACTTCATACACTTTTTGTGAAAATATCCCTTAATCTTATAATTTAAACTATTTAATTTTACTCTAGTGATTTGCGAAATTAATTGAAGTAAGTTCAAAAGTTAATTTTAACTTAAAAAATTTCATGTGCTACAAGTTATATGTAAGGATAAATTTGTCATCTTGATAAAAAAAATAAAACGAAACCAACACAACCCACTGTAATTAATTATTAACCATGATCATCATCCTCATTATGGAGCCCCCATCAGCTTTCTATAAAAGTACAAAAAACTTTACACCGTCTGACTTCTGCTGCTTAGTAAAATAAAGCCTGCATATGGGTATGAGGGTAGTCCCGTCCATGTGCTCAAAGCTGTGGTTCTCGAGGCGGTCTTTGTCAGTGTCCACATCTATCTCTTAAATCTGACCGTCCGATTGCATGACCAACAGGTCCCACCAGGTTTTTAACGGTGGGAAACAAGATAGAGTCTGACTAGGGAAGACTAGTTTTGGCTACTTCTAGCTGGATCCCTCAGTTTCAGCTACGAGACTCGCGTAAGGCCAATTGCCCACGTCATTACTCTGCACTCCAGTCCTACGTGGCAGAGACTGCCACCTCAGCACCCCACTTTTCAAACCTCCATTTATATCCTCCATTTCCTCCTCGCCCACTCTGCTCTGTACTCTCTCTCTCTCTCTCTCTCTCTCTCTCATGGAAGGGAGTTCAAGTCTTCCGCCGGAATATCTGATCACCGGCGAAACGTCCCGGAAATATATGGATGTTATGAGCGTCGTGCCGGACGATGTGGAAGAGCTCATTCCGGAGGTTCCTATAGGAGAAGAGCGGATAGAGAAGTTCATGCAGGAGCTCTACAAGGAGATGACGACCGGCACTGCCACCTCGGCCGAAAAGTGGAAGAGCTCATTCCGGAGGTTCCTATAGGAGAAGAGCGGATAGAGAAGTTCATGCAGGAGCTCTACAAGGAGATGACGACGACGACGACCGGCACTGCCACCTCGGCCGAAAATCCGTCGTGGACGGCGGCGGGATACGGTGCAACGGGGCAGTGTTTGCGGTGGAACGGCTGGGAGAGCGAGAGCTGCGGGGCGGCTGTTTCGGACTCTGCGTCGACGGTGATGGCGGGGGTGGAGTACGCCGGGAAAATGGTGCCGGCACCGGAGAGCGGGGGGCTGTGCGGTTGTAAATGCTGGAGTAATGGGGGGTTGGTGGTGGTTGCTGGGAACGGGGAGGGAGGAGAGATCAACGGCTGTGGTGGGTGTGGGGCCGAGGAGGATCGGAAGATGGACGGTGAGGATGAGGAGGAGTGGTTTGAGAGGGTGATGAGTTGGGGCCCAGCGGATCTTGTACCTGGTTTCTGGAATGATGTACACTGTGGTGGGTCTTCTTAGAGAGACTTTATTAGGAGCAGAGAGTTTAGATCAGGTGTAGGTCCATGCATCGGACCACAGTCTCCGTACAGATGTCGATAGCTAAAGTCTAAACTCTAAAAAGAGGTGGGTTTTGGGTATAATAATAGCTAAGCTAGAAACGTGATTAGCGGTTTTAATTTGCTGTTAAGAGTTCCTAATAGTTCTGTTCATGAATGTTGTGGAATGGATTAGATGCATGTTTAACCTTTAAATTTCTTGTAGCTTTTTTCTTTCCTTTGGTTCTAGTTTTGGTATCACGTATAATCTTAACCCCAAGCTTCATGCTTTAGTTTAAGTAAACACTAACACCATGTTATATGCAATGGTTGTGGCAATTTGCACGCTTTAAACAATTACGCCCTTTTCAATGATTGCATCCATCCAATGAATATGGGTCTGAAAAAGTCTTGACATGCATGAGTCGTTACATCGATAATTCGAGTATGAGTTGTTACATTGACGAGTCAAGTCATTTGATTGAAAATATGACTTAGATCATCCAACCTTATCAGTAGAAAACCATTGATACTATTACGTATAAGAGCAATCGATAGGAAATATGCATATTTGTCCCAACATAGTAAGCCTATTCGCAACAACATTTTGATCACAAGCGCGCAGGCTGTTTTTGAAGAACTTGCAATTACTAATCAAGCTGTAAAGATCATCGAGTATAGCCAACTGGTTTAGCTAAAGCACATTTCCCAGCTCTAATAGTTGTAATAAATCGATAACACGGACCACCATTGGAGTCCCTTAACCAGTAGTGCCTCTTTTGTATAAATTTGTGGGTCGAGCGGGCCACTGAAAACCCATTTGCTACTGGCCTGGATTCGCCATGATTAAGACCAAATTTGCTAAAAATTTAACATGGCGTGCACCAGAAACCTACCTTTGCTTCTGTCAAGTAATACAGATGAAGAAAATGGGGGACCGAGTTGTTCAAGATCGATAGACTTCTTTAATTTCATGTTCATAGTAAGAACAAATGCATTTGCTTCCTCTGTACTCTGCAGTACAGGTACTTAAGCTAGCTTTGACCCACAGTGCAAAAACCCACCAAATTTCTGGTGACAATTAAAGGTTTTAAGATCTGGTAGTCATAGCATCATAAATTCAAAGATACTGTAGCTACCTGGTTCTGGTTTTGGTTGCGCCATAATCGAAGTCTTTACTGTTGGGTCTCTTAGGCTTCTGGGGTTTGAGAATCCTTACCATATTCGTGTAAATAGTTACTGTTCTTTATGATCTGTGTAAGCTCCTCATCCTACTAGTTTCCATGCCAGGCAAAAGCAAATAACAAAACAGATCGATCGAAGCATCATTATATGTTCCTTAATTGGTCACTGTTCATTTATTCTGGAAAAGGACTGGACATGGATCAACCTCAACTAACTGAGGCCAGTGGGTGGGCCTGTGATACAAGTTTTCAAGAAGTAGAAAGAATCAGTACAAGTGCAGAAGCTACGTACTACTATGTAAAAAATTTACAACCTCAATCTTCATCTGCGCACCTATAGACTTGGTCCACTCTACTCTATCGGCCGTCTAGTTCGATCTGTGGTCGCTGTCCTTAGGTTTTAGGTCCATTGATGGACCATCTTCGTAGCTTTCAGGTTTTAGGGTATTTGCTTGGGGTTTGGGGTCCTGTAATAGGGAGCTGGATAAGCATGCATATGTCTCCGACTCTCCGGTTAGGGACAAGGCCGTGGTCGCTAGTCATTTGCCATGTTTAGACGTCAAGGAGTAAAAGGTCCTGCCATCCAGTACTGGGGACTCATTATTGCTGTGCTTCCTTTTTTTATCTGTGGTAATGGTTCCACAAAACCGTACTCCATGCATGCACGTTTATGTTTGGTCATTAGTGTTGATGTGATGGTTATGGGTTTGGGCTTTGCATGAAATCAAATTTAATGTGCAAGCCCAAATAAAGAGAGAAGGGTACTATGTTTCATAGCCCAGCAAGAGTGCAAGACCATAATCAATCACCATAGTCGATCCAGTCCGACACAACGCAAGTATGAACAAGGAGAAATGCTAGCTACCATCTTCTGACACCTCCCACTCCACCTTTCTCACTCATCAAGTAACCTTTGGATTCTACTATATACCATTGTGGGAAATTAACCAAGGTCAAAAGGGAAGGGTGCAAGAAGATCGCAACTAGCATTTCTCATGATAAATGGGACAAGTTAGCACCAGCAAGACATGCATAAACAAAGAATTATGAGGTTGAGAATGCTTTTTTTTTTTTTTTGGTTTGTTATTATTATTAATATTAGTTTCTGTTGGTGTAGATGACTACTGATCACTCAGTTTAAGCGCACACAGTGAGGACACCAAGGATATTAGTGGCATGTAGCTCAAGTTGATCCCTAAATTGAAAAACCAAAGATATGGTAATTATTACATATTGTATGGCAGGGAATAATCCGGCATATTTTGTTTGACGAGATTGATTTATAATAACACCTCTCGATCTCTAGCCAGGATCTAAGCTATATATAATCCAATCGACTTCATATATTCGTGGACTCGCACAGTGGATCATACGTATACACATTCTTGATCTCAGAAATTCATATTAAGTTATGAAAATTTGTTCATTTATCTGGTCATGAGCTAAAGCTGGCTGGGGAGCCACGTTGTGATCGAACATGTTTGATTTTTCTTTCAGGTTGTGCCAAACCAAGAATGGAAGTTTCTGCGATTATCAATATGTATATCACTTGTTGTTGATTAGGTATCTTATGGTTGAGGAATCAATTCAGTAGTTCTCTTCCATGTTGAATGTCTCCTCGATCTGACTGATATGGATGTGGGATTGGAATTGCTGACTAATATGAATTATTACTGGAGAAAGCCTCTCTCTAAAAGATACCGAACATTACCTCTCTAGTTTTATTTTTTGGTCTAAGTTTCTCTAGTTTTATACACACACACATACACACATACATACACTTCCGACCCTGAGGTATATGTGGTGTGATCAAACTCCTCAGATATACCTGCCATGCATATATGTGTGTATAATTCAAATATATGTGATGTAAAAGGTTGGGAAAATATTTTCTGATCGAATAACGGTGTCGAAAAGGAAGAGGCAGACAAGATCTAGATCAATGCAAAAATCTTGTGAGATATATAGATGTCAGCTGAAGCCTCAACGATTAATGAATATATATATATATATATACACATCTTTTATCTCTGGTGGACTCCAGAATCTTTTGCTTAGGTTTATTGCTGGTAAACCTAGTTATCAATCCGACTGCGTCACACATACAGCCCTTCTTGGCTGCGGATATCCTCATTTGAGCAAAAGGTGCGGATTTCCATTTTTTCCCCACTTTCCGATCATATTTTCACATCTTAACCGTTCAGTTTTTAGATCCTAATGTATAGATCACTTATGTAAATTTTCAGCCAATTTGATGATCGTTAAGGCATCAAAAACTGCAATTTAGCATTATAAACACGAACGGTTCCTGTTCTACAGATTCGGTTCGTTCGCGTAAATTGCAGTTTTGGATGCCTTAACGATCATCAAATTGGCTGAAATTTTGTAGAGATAATCTATGCATTAGGATCTAAAAACTGAACGGTTAAAATATGAAAATATGATC